>NW_019060329.1:533720-567964 GCF_000696155.1 Zootermopsis nevadensis | reverse complement strand
CTTCTACGACACAGGTATTCAAAAGTTGGTCCCACGGTATGACAAATGTCTCAATTCCGGTGGCGAATATGTTGAAAAATAGCTGGACACTTGCTGTATCTGGTTGCAATAAATATTTCCTTGAAATTGTGTTTTGTTTCTGTAAACGGCCCCAGGGAAACTTACTTTGTAGACCAGCCTCGTATAATATGCAGTGTTAATATGTATTGGTTCAAGATCCTTAGAAAGTAGTACATGGAAAGATTATTTAAGTGTCAGTAACTGCATATTTTAATTTTACTGAATGTAGGTTTCGAAGTTATATCATAGACCAGCTGCATTCTCATCCCCACTTTGTGTGAGATGCTGTAATGCCATGAAACTTCCGTCAAAGAGTAGATTGGTGTGTTGGAGTGCACAAAACTTTTCTTTCACCATGTCTGGGTTTGGTCCACAATCTTTCTCGCACTGTGGAATGTGCCTTTCAAACCAGAAAAATAAATTCTGGGCTTCATTTCCCTAGCCTGTTAATGAATGTGGAAAGCAATATTTTGAAATTAGAATAAGGTGATGTGTTCTTCTGAAACTCTGGTAGCCACCTACAAGACTATGCAGTATCACAACCCAGGAGAATGCAGCTGACATCTTTACCACTTAAAATCTTTGATAAATTTGTATTAAAGAAACATGTCTTTATGTTATTCGGTGAATTAAAGAGAAGTTTGTGAGTTGCCTTTGTCTTGCTGAATGTAATTTCAGGTGTCACAGCTGCAGGTCTAGTGCGTCTGTGTCGACCATCACTATACCGTACGCTTGCAAGCTGTTATTTCAGGAGCTGCAGTCCATGAATATTGTGCCGAGACTAACACTCAAGAACTACTGTGATTGAACACGACATGCATGTGACTTGTACACCTTCCCCTATCAGGTATTTTCGATAATAAAACTTGTACATTAGCGCTGCTTTGGTTTTCTTTGTACATGAAACTGCTCCAAGTATTCTTTATATTATTGGATATTTGTTCCTTGAGCTTTTAGTGACAACCACCATTGCCACCCATACATCTCACAATTTCCAGTCCCTGAGTTTGAAAATAACTTCTCCAAAAGTTAAAAGTTTCTCTTATTCTAGATGAGTGAAGGGTGTGATCGTGCTGACTAGTGAAAGCTGTGACATTGTCTAGAACAGAACATATTTTGTGGTATTTTATTACACAGTTAATTTAACACATTCTTCCATAACAGTAATGCAGTGGCCCATGTGATAGAATTCCTGAAAATAATCCAAATTTTGCATGTCAAAAAACTGTCAAGGAAACAAACTTAAGTGCTAAAAAGATTAATTAAAATCAGCTAATAATAATTTGTTCGCCTTTCAATTTTGGTGAAATACGTTGTACACAAAATATTCCTTCAATTTAACTTCTTGTTGAATCCAAGTTGAATCTGTTATTGGTGTGATGTCCATATTTCATTTTTCAACAGTCTATCATCAAATCTCACAAGTCTTGTAAATAAAAAGGCACAATTTAAACCAGCATTAAAAAGATAATTAATTACACACTCCTTTTACTCTGTCGATGAATTTCTAATGTTTACAAGTAAGTCATAATTTATCTATTGTATATAATGGGTGGGTTTATTTGTAACTTATCTCTACTTTATGTGAACCCTTTGTTTGTATTTGTGACATTTATATAATAGTATGACTTGTATTTGTATAACATGTGTTGTATTATTATGAATTATTCTACATCCTATTATCATCTGACTAACTTATGGATCCATGGAATGTAATAAAGATGTATGTATGTATGTATAGAATGGAATAGCAAATTATCAGCTCAGTTTTAACATTAAAACCAATTATATTACTTCTGTGTAATGAATCAACCATCTAAACATAATAATGTATGGTTGTACACAACTTGTATGAGTTTCCGTTTTATCGTTTCTTATCATTATTATTATAATGGAAGGACAAGTAGGAAGAAAGCTAATTGCTAATTTCTGCGTGGTGCATACCATATCAGAAATATTATTTCATGCTGCAACATATAATAGAAATTTCAAAACTAAAGTACAAATCTTAAGTGCCTGAAATTTCATCATCAGTGTTGCAACAACAAACGAATGGAAATAAATTAAATGTTTCGCTATTAACTGTACATCTGCAGGAACATTAAACTGAGAGGCGGTGGTTGAAGAGTAGTTATCTTTCTTGCCGACTAGGCTACTGCCTACACCACAAACTCATCTCTGTCGTTTTCTTTTCCTGTGATTTGGATTATCGATAAACATCGTTTCTTATAAGCAGGTGATTAGTTTCGTATCGAAAGTTGTTTTATATGTTTCGTCGTTTGGAAAATTTGTAGGTTAACTTTCTTTTTCGGTACTTTGCGGTAATATTTCAAAGGATATTTGTTGACATTTTATTCGTGCGTTTGCGTAACAATCTATATAAATGTCCGCACAATTACCACCATGTCCTGCTTCACTAAAGGCTATCCAACATTATTTAAAAACAGCAGCTGAACATGATGGACGAGACCAAGTTGTCAGTTACTGGTGTAAGTATTTTATAAATATCATTGTTGCGAATGGTATTATTAATAATAATAGTAAGCACAAAGATGTAATTTAAAATAATAATAATAATAATAATAAGCACAAATATGTAATTTAAAACTCTGAACTAATTTAGAATGATGTGACCAACTAACCAATTTGCACTTTGTGTATTAACCGGACCACTTCTGTTTTTACAGAATATTATAACATGTTTCATACATTAATTGTCTCCACTTTTCATAATAAAGAACACGTTACAACTAGCTGGAAAAGTTACCGACACTTAGGTGGTAATAGAACATGTAATTGTGTGGGTTGTTGGTTACATTCTCAGTTGTTTGCAAATAGTAATTTAATTTCAGAGACCAGAACTATGAAATTGCAGGAGCACAAACCTTGATAAGTTAGTAGCCATTAGTTACCGAAGAAGTTAATGAGGATTCAGTAGTGCTAATTTACATGTAAACTAAATAAGCTACAACACAAGGCCTTGTGTCGTGAGGCACATCGAAATGTAAACAGAATATATCACAATTACAATATATTTGGGCTTTCAACAATACATGTAAGTTATTGTTGGTCTTCTGGGTAGTAACACCAAGTGGACTTGTAGTCAGATAGTAATGTTTTGGAGGAACATACAGCCTCCATCTTCAGGAGTCAGTTATCAATAAGACTTTCTTTCTTATAGGTCGCCTTTATGCTCTCCAGACTGGTCTCAAGATTGATCGGAAGTCAGATGACTCAAAATCCTTTTTAGTGGGTCTTATGGATTGGTTGGAAACACAGAAAAAGGCACAGGCAGATAATGAAGCCATAACACATGAACTTGCTGCCCAAGCCCATATAGAAAATTATGCATTAAAACTTTTCCTGTATGCTGATAGCCAAGACAGAGCTGCAAATTTTGGAAAGTAGGTACTACTTTCTGCTGCAGACTTACAGGGAAGAACATGCCCATTAACATGAGATAGTACGTCATTATACAGAGTGTCGCTATTGTTGTGGAACTTGCTAGACAGCATGAAATAGTCACTTGGGGCTAAGTTTGAATGAGAGGGAAAGATTGTGACTTCTGAAAACCAGCAGTCTTGACACAGAAGCCAGAATTTTCCATGCCATTGGCAACCTGCATTTTATTCTTTGCACCCTTTAATATGGATAGTGGGAACCCAATAAGAAGTGATTTTATGCATAGGTAGATTTTCATAAATAACGTAGAAAAGACTCCATCTGCAGACATCCACGGTTTGAGATTTCAAACACGGATTTTGATAGAATGATCTTTGTTTTCATAATGCCTATTTTTTCATAAATATCAATAGGAGACTCAAATTCAGTGTCATTCTCGGCTAAATTCCTTTCTAAATTCAGCAGCTTCTTTCAAGATGTTGGACTATAATCAGTAATCTACATGAGGAATTATGGCCTCTTTCATGAGAAATTTAATCACTTGATTGATGTCTTAGAAATCAGTGACACTGGCACAGAAATGTCATTCTGAGTCTCTGAACCGCACTCTCACAGTTCACGTTGCTGCTTTTTCAGGTACATAATTCAGTGAACAGTTCTTGTATGGAGTAAACAAGACCAATGGATCCACATAGTTCTTTACAGAAATCAGTTGTTAACAATTATTGTCATTAAACTAGTGAATTCTTTTATGTTTCTAATCCCAAACAATTTTTCTCAGTCAGTGTAACATTTTTAATGGGAATTGTAAAGCCCATAGTAAATTATGTAGCTTTCTTTGATGTGAAATAATGTTAAATTTTGGTGAGAATTTAGCTTTCTTTGATGTGAAATAATGTTAAATGTTGGTGAGAATTAATTTGACCATGAACTTCCTAATCCAGGCAAAAGTATTACTTGCTGGTGTTGTACATGGTGTGATAGTCATCATCATCATCATCATGGTTTCGTACACTTAAAAGTCTGTCTCACAGTCATTCTTTGTTTCTTAATTCATGTGGTTTGTTATTTTTTTGGTAGTCTGAAAAATCTGTCTCTTTTTATTCTGTCAACATGTTGAGTTTATTTTTCAACACTTTGCTCAGTATGGGTTTTGTTCAAAGTTATTTTAACAGTTAATAAATATTCAGAGAAATGAAAGAAGGAAAAATGTATGCAAATTTATTTATTGTTTTCGCTTTGCCATAGGAATGTTGTGAAAGCCTTTTACACTGCTGGAATGCTCTTTGATGTCCTCACAACATTTGGAGAGTTGTCGGAAGAGGTCGTTCAGAATCGAAAATATGCCAAATGGAAGGCTGCCTACATTCATAATTGTCTGAAGAATGGTGAGACACCTCTCCCAGGTCCACTGACAGAAGAAGGTGAACCGCATGATGGCTTACTTAATGAAGAAGGGAATCCAACTCCTGGAGGTTCTGCGTTTCAAGAAGACTACGGCGAGGCTGCTGGAAACACTGAATTTGGTTAGATAATATAATAATTGTATAATGATGAATCCTTAAACTCATATCAGAGGGACAAACAGCAAAATGGTAATTTTAGGCAAGGGTTAGGAGGTGTAATGCTATACACACTTAAACTCATATCAGAGGGACAAACAGGAAAATGGTAATTTTAGGCAAGTGTTAGGAGGTGTAATGCTATACACGCGTTTTGTTTTAAATCATATAATTACTGCTTCAATAATTAAATTACGTGGGGAATGTGCTATCGGGTGTACCGATTTATATTTTCATTCTTCTGCCCTCATCCTATCCATTATACGACTACAGCTGCAAAAATAGCACGTGTTTATTATAATTGCCCAGCTAGAATGTAAGGAGCGTTATGATTTTGAGAAGGTAGGGGCTGAAACACCGAACTGCTGAATACATTTGTTAGTTACCAATCTCGTTTGCAATCGATGTATTGGGTTTAAGTTTGTAACAGACATGCACAAAGTAATTTTTGTTTCAGGTTTTGTTCAACCTCAAAAACCTGCAGCTGGTTTTGAGGCACCGTCTCCACCTGCATCCAATACTTATGTACCCCCCACCACCCCCAGTTATCCAGGTGGCTTCATTCCGTACCATCCTTCTCCATCTGCAGCTGTCACACCGAATGATGGAATAAATTTGCAGCCTAGCTTTGAGAATTACAATCCAACGGGTGGCGTGAGTGGAGGCTCGAGTTCTGAAGGTACTGTGTAAATGTACTAATTTTGGGAAAATATTCCGTGCGGTGGACGAAAGAAGTCCAACGATTAATCCATTTACATAATCTGATAGCTGCAAGGCTTGGCTCATTAGTGTATTAACATGGCAGATGATTTTCTAGGCGTCGTTTGCTGACGTTAAATGCCCGGCAGGATATGATCCCGTGTCAGGCTGCGCACAGTTTCTAAATACTTCCGTGCTATAGGATGGAAGAAGGAAAATGGGACCATGGTGTGGTCGTCATTGAATTCTGAAGTAAATAGCCTGTTTAGTGAGTGTCAGTGATTTTGGATCTTTTTGGTTTTGCAGGAGGAGTAAAGCTGGATGCAGCGCAGGTGACGAAAGCACAGAAATACTGTAAGTGGGCTGGCAGTGCGCTTAATTATGACGATATTTCAACAGCTATAACTAACTTGCAAAAGGCCTTAAGATTGCTTCAGACTGGACAAGATGATTGAACCTGTAACACAGAATGTTGTATAGCTTGCAGTTGTCGGTAAGTTTTTATAAACTACTGAGTAAATAGGACTGACTCATTCTGTTTTTTATTTTTGTTGAGAAATGTACATTTCTGTTTTTGTTGTATATACCAGTTGTACTATTACGTATATTGCATTCTTCATGATTAACAATCCTGAATATCTCACAGCTGTAAAAGGTGTCTGAAGCCGTCTTCACAGTGATACACCACTGTGTAATATGTACATACATATGAATGTTTCATCAAAGTCTGTCGAAGGGCTCAAAGTTAATACAGGACCTGAAGTGAACTGACTGTTAAAGTGGTGTCCGCACATTGAAATGAGTTCTGTTTTGTTTTTTAGGGCTACTGGAATTAATTGTTGTTGGTATTCAAAGAAGTCCTTAATTGCCAGTTAATTTTAATTTGTTTGTTAATTGGTAATGTGCATTGCTTTATATTAACTTTTTATTTAAGATTTTTTTAAAATACTTACAATTAAACACAAAGTATGTAACATAATTTTGATAGTTGAAATGCTATCAGTATGTTAAATTCAACTATATTATTTAATGTGATTCAGATCTGTAATAATAACAACAACACTTCTCCTGTTTTCTTTGAAGTCCTTCCAAAATCCAGTGCTTTCTTCATATGTTCACTGTCTCGTTACTGTAAATGAATTGGAATTCCCTATCAGTGATCTGTTATTAATGAATATTGATTTAGATCGGAATAATTTGGTCTCAGACACATTCAAATCCACTTCCTTGAGTAACACAGGCTGTTAGTTTACAAAATCTTATAAAATAATGTTGAAGGGGATCGCATTATAAAATGTGGGTAATATGGAATATTATGTGACTTTTGTATGATTGTAAAGGTGACTAGATTTCATTAGGTCTTTGTTATGGTCATCACCTCACAAAATCCAGTGTGAAACTGAAGAAAGAAGAAATTACATCAGCGAGGTATGTCAATCATAGACTATAACTGGAGGAATTTGTTGCAAATGAATTATACCATACAGTAGATATTAGTGCTCTCACATATTCCATGTTTAGTTTATCTTTCAGCTCTGTATTTTATTCCAAACCAATAATTTATTTTCAGTCTGGGTATTTCTACTCGCCAATATGTTTCCCCCGAAAGATTTTTCCTTTTTGTACGTGGCCGAATCAGTTTTCTTACCAGACCATTTTTTGATTCAACTCATAGTTGAGCTAACAGAAACCCCAGAAGTCGTATTTTTCATAAATACTAGATGCATTGTACCTTGAATGACGCTTCCGTCAGCTTACCCACGACAGATATAAAGGGCTTGTGTTTTGTCAGTTAACAAGCTGCTAAAACTGAAGAGTTGTCATTTTAATAAACCACAGTAATTACATGTCTTAGATCGTTTAATAGCATTATATCAACTGCACAAGTTATGAGAATCTGAAGTGGCTTGAATGAGGATAGTTTTTAAGCATTTGACTTAGAAAATTGTCAAAAATGTCAGGACAGCTTGAAGTTGCTGGAAGTTCGGTAGTACTGTTCAGATCAGATAAGTGGAACCGTAGAAAATCTTTTTAAGTTTAAAAGCTTTGCCATGAACATGAAGTGATTAAAGATTTCCTGTCTGTGAGTTTTGTCGTGGCAGGATGCAGCATAAGAAACTTTATTGCCTTATCATCTCACTGAATCAGAACTTTTGAAGGTAGTTTCTCTCTTCATACCTGCAGGAAAACTTTGGAATTTGAAGTTTGTAGGAGAAGGAAATATGTTGTGATAATCAAAACAAATTATGTGAAGATTTACATTTTTAAGTAACAATTGTTAATAACGTTTGAAGATGTCATGTTACAGTTAACTTTAAAATTGCATCACCTGTCTCACAGACACATCACAAAAAAAAAACGTGAACAGAAAATGTACACATCTTATTGAGCTGTTTATAAAATTTGTACCTGTATTAAGTACAGTGATGCAGTTGGCTTATGTCGTATTATGTTATGAGGACTCTACAGATTTGTCCCTGGAGTTTGTTTCTCATCGACACTGATAAGTATTGGTGTTATTTGCTATAATTTCATGGGATGGGTCAAGTGTTTACTTAGTGGGAGAGATTACTTTGAGTGAACTGCATGTTATGAAAATGATAAGATATTTATTGACATGCTGTGATCAAAATTCTGGATCAGATTTGAACTGCTTATGTATGTAACGTGGTACAACCCTTCTTAACAAGAGCAGTGGGTGGTGAGGGAAAATGACATACCATAAGTAAAGTTTATAAAATGTAAATGAATTTCATACTAAACCGTACGAATACAAATATATTTTAGGTGCAAAGCACTTCCCTCGTTACCAGCGTTGAAACCACATGAAAAAGTCAGATTTAGTTTAAGTGTAATCTAGATGGTCAGATATGTATAATTTTAACAGACATGGCATTACGTTTAGTAAAGTTGTGTCGGTCTGGATACGGACTCTGATGTGTGATAATACACCATGTCAAATCTTTGAGAACCCACTTGAAATTCTTTGCTTCTGTTTCACTATGCTGCAGTAGCAACAAAGAGTTGTGTTACACTTCGGCCCATATCCACTCAAACAACGTGACATGACGTCATTTTGTCATTCTCAAGTTTCCTCATGCAATCATGTCTGAACCCTGTCCTTACAGGAGTTACTTTATCGTGGCTTCACCTAATGACAAACGGAATTAACTTCAAAGAGACACGAATTGACTGAGCACTTCAGTAAATGTTGTTGCATCGTATCACTGCAAAGAGTTTCATATTTTATAGAACACTCCAGTAGGTATGTCTTCGCTTTTCTCGATAAGTTCTTGCGATATCTTGAACTTAATTTATATCTTTAGGAGCATCATTGAGGGAAATTTTTATTCCTACTGGTTTTGCACTAATAGTTTACAGGACTGAACACACAAAATTTTACATACATACATTATTTACACTATTGACAAAATACAAAATTCAGTGCATTATGAACAGAACTGAGATATCCACTCTGTGTATGAACACATTTCAAAGCAATGCAGTATAATCAATAGCCCTATTAAAGATAAGTAGCTAGGAAATAGTTAAAAGGCGTTCTACTGCATTTTGAAACAATTCTGTCCTTAATACTTAAACATGGAAATTAAACATTCCACAACCATTACAAATATTTTGTGCATATCAATAAATACAAATGCTTGCGTTATTCTATGTGGGAAAACAATATGAAATTAGAATGACATTAAACATACTCATGAAAGAATATCTTCTGGAAAAAGTTTGAGTCATTCCATTTGTAATTCCTTAGTTGTGTAGTTTATTTGAAAAGCCAGTATGAGTTGAAAGATAATTTTAATTTCTTTGTTTGTTTGTTATAAGTTACCTTTATTGCCATTCTGAATTCTTATTGATAAACATGACTGAACTGTAGTACAGAATTTCACTGACATGATTTCACATTTTTCTCTGAATTTTTATGTGCGGCGTGAGCTGTGTGCCTTTGTATAACCAGGACAGTTAGTGTGTAGTCTTCTGGTTGTATAGCATTGGTTCAGAAGAACATGCTGCCAGTATCTTCAAGGTTGAGGTGAGAAATATTATGTTACATAGGGTAAGGTGGAGGATGAGTCCAGGGAGCAGAGTTCGTTTGGTAGCAAGGAACAGGAAATTGCACTTTTCAGGGCCCTCGGAGAGGAATACATATCGCTTTACCCACAAAAACAAGTATACATCTTACAATCTCAGTAAAACTTCCATCCTGGTAAATAAATCTCCCAGAAGGGGAATTGTAGGTCTTTTATTTTGTAGATGTGGGGTTTGTTGTTGGAATTGGGGATAACATGTAAAACAGGAAGATGGCTGTATTCTGGGATATTGCACAGTGTAGTTTGGTAGATATTGTGTGACATTCCAGAGGTGCTTACTGCTTCCAGCACTGTTTGTTGCCCTCATGATGGAGGCTGTAGCTCTAAAACACCAATCAGTATCTATCACATTACATGTCACAACACCCCAGAAGACAGCTGTCTTCATAATCATCAATGTCAGAACCTGAAATCTCATCAACATGTGCAACACTTTCTGTGCGTCCCACCCTTTGAGCTTAGATCTCGTAACCTAAGGAGTAAATAACAATCCTGAGCGCATTTGTGTATTTGTATGAATGTTTCACAAGAGAAATCATTTCAGTGATGGAAATGGTTTACATATCGATTACGGTTGAGTGGTTTAATTCAATTTTTTGGACTTCATACATATTTCCCTATAGAATCTACGGAGAATATTAGCTATCAAACTCCCTCAGAGTACTGTAAGTAAGTCTTAATTACTGAAGCATTATATTATGCAATATACTCATTCATAACTTGACTAGAATAATCGTTGACTTCAAAAAATAAACCGAGAATGTAAGTTTTAAAACACACGCATGCTATTCAGAACAGCTTAGTGAAGACTTGCAGATGTGGGAACTTACTTACAAACGTGAACATGTCCACAGAGTAGACCATGAAACTGGACCTTGGCAGTAGTGGGGGGTACAGGCATGACTTGAGACAATTACTGTGCTAAAACTCACTGAGAGAACCACTTTAACATGATTTCAGAGCTGAACTAGCAGTAAAACTAAGCAATAATAACACTTTGTTTTGTTAAAATTATAGTTCTGTATCATAATCAGGGCCTGTGTTATAATTCACTCTCCTCGAACATCGGCTTTCTTTACGTATACTGATGCTTAATCATCGACTTCGACATCGGCACATCGCCATGACATTTCCCATTTTATGAGAAAAAATTCTTTAGAAGATCAGATTATATCTTATGTTTTCTGTGATATTGGAATCGATCTGTTTGTTTTCCTCATGGGATTTATTTTTATTGCTGAACTCAGTTTTGTTTCTTCTCTCCATTTACAGCAATCACTTCAGTTTGTTCTTTCCTTCTTAACTGCCAGTCTATTACTAATCTCCCTGTCAGCATGAACAAGAACACCTGAAAAGCAAGAGTGAATTAGTTATGGACTAAATTAAGGTACTGTCAGATCAACATAGGTGGCACCCAGTTAGTTAGAATGAAAGATATGAAACAAATATCATATCATATATATAAAAAGCTGTATTATATATTAACATTTATTTTGGAGAAATTAGCAAGAATGGAGGAACATGAAATGTGGAAAGGCATTTTTGTAATCAGCTCTAATAATAATAATCATTATTATTATGTAATAAAAGTAATAACATGAACATCATATAAATTACGGGCTGTTAGATTAACATCTTACCAGTGCTGGTGCAATCCTTTCAAATTTATCGTTAACCATATAATGTGAATAAACAGCCATCATCATCATTATTAGTAAAATTATGTTAGCGCCTTGTTTTACTGCATCTAGAAAGAAATAAAAGAAGATTTTAAAAGGAAGTCATTCCTTTAAAAAAAACTTGATTAGTCATTGCATTTACTATTGTCATCATCAATATTTAACATACTGCTTGGGACAAATGCCATTGCCAATCCACAGACTATTTCTAGGGTGCCTATGATTCTTCGATACCATTTCGAGGGTACTTTAAAATCCAGTGCTTCTGACAGAGGAAATACTTTTGCATATTTTACATATTCTTTTCTCTGAAATACAAGAAAGAAATATTAGACATAAAAGCAGTGTGCATGTGTGTGTATTTTTGCTCTAAGTAATTTAATTAATTTTAAATGTTCTCCAAATTTAGGCCATTTTGGAATTCTTAAATAGCACAAGTCGTAAATCTTGATCGCTAATTCTGAATTTGGAAATATAGCAGGATGAGTTAAAATACTGAAAGAAGGATTTTTACACATGGACGCCCAGGAGAGTGTTCTTCGCTTCCATTGTTTAGCATATTGAAATCGGTAAACAAAAATTCACTCCGAGTCTTGAAAAAGGGCAATATTTTGCTTAATTCAGAGTATTCTTCCAAGTTATATTCTTCAGGTTTTCCAACCAAAATTTGTACAGATTTTCTCATCTCCATCATGCATGCTACATGGTGCACCCATCTCATCATTGAATATTTTTATTTTTTTATATTAATACCAAAGTACGGTCAGTGTGACAGGCATTAAAGTGTTGTGTTTTCCTGCCTTATGTTACATGATCATGGGTTCAAATCTGACAGAGGACATGGTCGCCAATTTTCATCCACTTCAATCAAAGTAATGGAACTTGTGCAATGAATTGCCTTCCACTTAAATAAAACTTTTGTTCAGGAAATAAATCTGGGACTCAGTTACTTGAAACTGAATGTCTGTTTTCTTACAATTTGATATCTAGGATAAATTAGAGGCATATTATAGATACATGATGCTTATTCCTTTCTAAATAGCAGCTTTCTTGGCCACAAATTTTGTTTCAGTAATAATACAAAAATATCTAACTTAACAGCATACAAATGTGTAACTGGGCTGTTATAAACAATTGTTGTAATTGTACACTTATTCTTTGGAAAAAAAGAGTGAAAACAGCCTTTGATTAAAAAATTAACGAGGAATGCAGTAATATAAAAATAACTACAAATACACTGGCCCACATTTTAGATTTAGCACTGGTAACACCTTCTGTGTGCTGGCCAAGGCAAACTGCCAAGGATTTTTATTCTAAAGATAAATTAAGTACGGTATCCGTACACCACCCACATATTTATAAAATTAACAGATTTACCTATTGATATCAAACAGGAAGGCATTGTTGAAGACAATACTGGTTCCCCTGTATGCTTGATTAAGTGCGTTACGACTATGATTAACGGGTTGCAGGTGTAACAGGGGAATACAACACTTGTAATTTAATAGTAGGATATACCATTATGTAGCTCATTATATGTACTAAAATACGTACCAGATCTTTATGAAGGTCTTTACTGACTTGTGAGGTAATTTTCATGACTCCAACAAATATAAAAAATATTCCGAGTAGCACAGATAAACTCTTTAACACGATCGACCCCATGTTGGCAGGTAGCGCCATTTTTAATACTGAATGAACATTATTGAATTGTTAGATTAACTAAATCCTCTATGTACTTGAGTGACAAAATATTGATTACATGAAATTGGCAATTCCATTCTAACGTCATGAGACTTAGATAATCCATATATGCATTAGATTATGTATACAATGCGCTGGAAGTAATGGAATTCGCGAATATAAACGGTCGCGAAATTCACAAACCAACTTAAGCATCAGGAACAATAATACGGGCGGCAGAAAGTAAATATTGTTTTCCAGAAGTAGCGTATAGGCAATTCATTTTTACCTCTATAAACCAGTTCTGGTGACTAATATGTACTGTGCTATTCTAAATGTATGGGGTTAATTACAATAAAATTATGCCAACCCCGCGTATTCTGTTAAGTTGGGAACATGAATTTGCGGTGTACTAGGGTTAATGTGAATGTTGCAGAGATATCATAATACAAGATAGTTTGAAGTATAGTCTTTGAGTGATTCTGTTTGTTAATGGCCGCAAGTGGCAATAGCTGTGGTGTGTTGCAAAGAATATTGATCGTGCTTAGCGACCTATAATGCGTAAAATTTTATTTTAAAAACTGTATGTTAAATCTGAAAAACTTACGTTTTTTGTGTTTGTCATTTGTGAACAAAGATTTACAAGTTCGTAGGATACAAATGTCAATGAGTCATCCCAAAAGATACTTTATTAATACTTTACAGGATTACGAAAAGGATAGTAACCTATTTACAAATCAGAAATGGAATTCGAAGATACACGAGACTGTAAATATTATCACAGACAGACAAGATCCTTCAGTGAATGCTGCAGATGGTGGATTGTATGTTGGCATTGCAGGAATAGGTTACATGTTTTATCATACGAGCCTGTCACCAGCATTTGTTAGTGAAAAGTCTGAACTTTTAAAAAGAGGTTTAAAATATATTATACCAGCGCTGAAATATGCAGAACGTCATGAGAGAGATAAATCTGCATTTTTGCTTGGAAACGCGGGAATTTATGCAGTTGCAGCTGCTGTATACAATGCACTAGGTATGTTACATTTGTTAAATTTGTTAATTTATTTACTTCTGATAGTTACTTCTTTTGATGTAAGACAAAGATTTGGAGTATGTCATATAAATTTTATATAAATATGGCTTTATGACCCCAGCAGTTTGTAACATCTTAAGTTTGTTTGTTTTTTGTTTTTTTCAGGTGACAAAAGTAAGGCTGATCATTATTTCAAAGCTTATGTTGCTTTGGCTGCTAATTGCCAAACTCACAACTTGCCTCATGGTGAGGATGAGTTGCTTGTTGGTCGGGCTGGATATCTGTGTGGTGTACTGTGGCTGGAGAAAGTCTTCGGGAAAGGAAGTTTCCCAGCAAAGGACATTGATGAAATCTGCAAGTGTGTCATTGAATCAGGACGAAATTATGCCAGACGTCACAGAAGTCCATGCCCATTGATGTATTCTTATTATGATACGGAATATCTTGGTAGGTTAATATTTACATTCTCATGTGCCGTAATACGGAATGCTAAAAAAAGCATTCTGTAAATGCATTGCTGAGAGCTGCATTTTTCAGAATATGATATGAATCTTTTAAAAAAAGATATGATGACGAAAAGATAAAAATTTGTGTTGGCAACAAAGTTGATTTGTTACAATTAGTGTTAAATTCCTTTTTCTAGAACTGTGTTTGTGATTTCTTTCATAAAGTTGTTAATTGAGTGCATTTCATAATAGTTGCAAGCTAAATGCAGAGTTTGTTGTTTTGAGTTATGAAAAGCAACATGACATGTGAATTTAACATAAGTAGGATTTGAGTCCGAAGATTGCTGTCTTCTGGGCTGTGGCACCGTGTATGTGTATTCTGGTAGAAGCTTACCAATGTTTCAGAAGTCTTTGCTCCCTCCATCATATGGGTGGTCCTGATGATGGAGGCAGCAGGGCTTCTGAAACATTGATAAACTTCTACCGGACTACACAGTGCTGCAACCCAGAAGACTTCCTTCTTTGAAATTTACATGTTTTAAAAATTTGTCCTACGGTAATTTTTAATAAGTTTTTGATTACTGATACATTGATATTTTTGGTATTATAAAATTAAAAATGTCTATAACGTAATTTGTCTGTGGTATTGTAAGCCACACATTGAAGAATAAGGGAAGTAAGCTAGCATGTAATTTAACAAAAGTATGGGCTGAGATGTAATCATGAACGGCACAAGGCATGATGTGATAGAGATGTGTCAATGCTCGATCTCAGGAGCAGCCCATGGTCTGTCTGGTATCCTGCAAATGCTCCTGTCATTTCCTGCCTGCCTTCAATCTGATCCAGCAGCTGAACAGGATGTGAAAGCAAGTGTTGATTATCTTCTGAGTCTTCAGACCCAATCTGGTAATTTTCCGTCCGCAATGGACGAGCTTGGGAGGAGGGCTCGATCAGAGGCTGACGAACTGGTGCACTGGTGCCACGGAGCTCCAGGTAATGGTGTTTCTGTAGAATTTCAATGCGGCTGGACAGGGAGGTCAAAATTAATTGCAATAATCTGCAGGCTGTTAAAGACTTTTCAGTAAAATAGATAAGTTGAGAAAGAAAAATGTGGAAGGCCACACGTCATTGATACCCAGAAAACCAACATACCGAAAAGAAGTATTATAATCTATATCAGGTAAACAAAATGTTAGGAGGAAGAGCCTCTCCCCAGTTTCTTACATCGTAGATAGCGTTAGAATTATCGCAGACATAGGGAGTCGGTGTAGTGACCATCTTGTGTGATCTACAGTAATGTGGCATAAGAATTGAATAAGAGTGTGTAGGTCTGCGATCCATCTATATCATGTGCATTAGGTGATCTATGTATATGTGATGAACGAGTATAAACACTTTGGTAACTGTTTATTTATACATTTTGACAGGTGTCGTGTATTTAATGGCTAAGGCTTATCGTCACTGGAAAGAAGATAAATATTTAAAATCTTGTTTGAAGTGTGGAGATCTTGTGTGGTCAAAAGGACTGCTAAGAAAAGGCCCAGGTAAGGATAATACGATGTGTTATGTATCAAAGTGACTAACTAACATTGACAGGAGAATCGAAAGGTTCATCATTACCAACAACGCTGTTGGTCACCATCCTCACAACTTAACTTTCCTAAGATCTGTCTAATTGTTATCCTCCCATTTTCTTCTTGGTCTTTCGGGGAGGAAATTTTTGATTTGGTGTTTGTGTAATTTATAGTTTTTTCTCTCATATTAATACAGTATGGACATTTGTCAGCACTGCAGTGAAAGCTAGGCTGTGTGTGTGTGTGAGTTGCTTAATTTCGTGATCAATACATTCAAAGAGTCCACTGAAACATTAATTGGATGTTTGGTTCTTGTATTTTCTTCTTAATTTATTTATTTCTTGGCTTACAGAATGTTACAAGATCATTAAAAATAAGAATTGTTCCACGAAGGATTTTGTGTTCTCCAAACGAATTTAAGAACAGATTGTTCAGAAAGTAATGTACTTTGAAACAAGAAATGTGTGTATAGGATGACATAGCACGGTGCATTCCTAATTACTGAGACAGTACTTTACTTCAAGAACATTTTTTTATATTGAATATAAAATAAATTATGTAAAAAGCATGTCTTCATTATAACTGTGTTGCGTATTCTCATGAGGTTGAAGTAAAATGTAAATTTCTCTTTGTCAGGAATATGTCATGGAGTCGCAGGAAATGGATATGTGTTTCTATTGCTGTATCGCCTAACAGGTGATCCGAAACACCTCCATCGTGCCCGGGCCTTTGCGTACTTCGTATTTACCCCTACGTTCTCAGAGGAAGCAAGAAGACCTGATACCCCTTACAGTTTGTATGAAGGTCAGGCAGGCACTGTGTGTTACCTTGTTGATACAATGACACCTGATCAGGCTGCATTTCCATTCTTTGATGTGTTTTAAGTACATTTGCTTCAGTCTGAACAAGAACGTCTCTTCAATTTGATATCATATGTTGATCATAAAGATAATTTATCATACAGTTAAATGACTTATAGCCAGCATTTGTGTTAACTGTTTTAGCCTGGCTAACACCTCAGAACAGAAAATAAAAAATCTTACTGTTCCACACTCAGAATTCTTTAAATCGTTCTCATTGCTAGTGCTCCATGTAATATGCTTATGACGCTCGGCTACATGTTTTGTGTGCTGAGAAGTATTGTACCAACATGGTAACAGTGCAGATGTTTTGAGGCTGTGTTCCAACACTTTCAGGTGTTGAAGCTGGAGCCAGCAGATATTTCATGAGAAGAAAGTCACTGGGTATATTATTTCCTGCTTAAAACTTTCATCAGAGTTCCTCATTTTGAAAATGTGTAACCTTTCCCATTACTGTCGGTAGCTTAAGATATGTGTTTTGGCCAGGCATCCTGTATTGCTGCAGACATAATATTTCAATTCTGCATATTTGTATTGTTAAGACATGTTGAGGTTCAAAACCTAGTCCTTCTTTGCTCAAGGTGGTGTCGCATGTCACAGCGTTAAAATAAAATGTTTTTGGATAAGTACGACCAACATTTTACAAGAGTTTTGTTTCAATGTGTCACTCTTTATCTTATCAGTGCTTTCTTACAGCAGACACAACCAACATTACTGTTGCTTTCCATCGCGTTTAGCCCAGCAGCTAGGCCTAGGTCTAAAAACACGAGTTTTCTGTCGGCATGGTACAATATATATATAACTGCAGTCATGGAAATGTTAAAATGGGAATTTTTCATTTTGTTTAAAATATTATTCAGAAATTCACTTCTGATGTGTTCTATGGAGAAAAATACATCGCTTTTGATGTATTACATTTTTATTATGATAATATAATACTTTAATTATAATACCAACTGTTTCATAGTATAACTAGTACACACTTCACAGGTTCAGAAGGAGAGGAAATTCGTGTCACACATCAGCAAATGTTTTACTCCTTTAAAGTATCATCTTCATAACCAAATCCATTCAATAAGACAGCTAAGAAAGGTAATTTGGTGTTTATTTCACATATATACAGCATTATGCGACTTTGACTAACGGCCATGCATGCCTCATGACTAAGGAACATTCATAAATGCCTTACTTAAGCACATTAGTGCGGTAAACCATTATATCAAAACATAAATTGCCAATAAAGGCAGTAGCACTTTGCTACTGCCAAAAAATAATTTAAAAATCTTCGCAAAATCATCAGTACGCTTCATCTTCACCACAGATGTAAGAAATGCACTTAAGATATGTATTACTTTATTTGTTTTTCCAGTCAAAAAGACCACTTGCTGTATCTCTTGGGTTATGCCATGTAAATGCCTAGCAGCAAATGTACTGATGTAAGGAATTTGCTGTCCTCAGTCTTAATAGAATACAATAGAAAAATATCTACATTAAGTACAAAAACCTTGGCATTTTGAATTGTGATGTGTGGAGGTTTTACTGTATATATTCATTCTGTGATAACAGATTTCTTTCATTAGTTTATTTTTACACGGTTTTTTCCCGTTTCTTTGACTTTTTAATTTCCCCGTCGATATGGATACCAAGTCATCTGAGTTGTGATGAGAATCACGTGACCTACTATTACTGTCAAACTCCCACTCATCACATACTTGAGAATAATCAGCAAATATATTTACATGCTAATTTCTGAAATTTAAAAATATTCTTATGTAAAGTTTACAAGTGTTTTCCCTCTCAGAAAGTACACTAAGTATGCAGTTGTTACGATATCATCGTGACAGACAACTGTGGTAAAAAATGTATCAGTTCCGATATCTCTGGGCACTTTGTCTGCTGTATTACCACCGCTACCATGACTACAGAATGTTTACATTATTTCTGTTGTCCCTGTCTTCAGCTCACTTTTGGGTTTTAGGAATTCTGTTAATCCTTTCTGCACTCATACCTAGACTTTCCACATTTAAACTGTTCGAACTAGTTTCTGTGATTGCTCTATCTTTAGGAGGAGTAATATTCACTGATAGTACAGCCTTACTGTCTTCAAGTTTGTGTTCCATAGATCTTCTAGCACGAAATTTCAGGTTAACTGGAGACGCCTTATTGGATCCTATAGATAACTTTACTGAATTACCTCTTGATACAGACTTATGACGACTGATTTCTGCTGTGCCAGTTTTAAATATTTCGTGAGTGACTGACACTTCAGTAACAGGTTTTTTTAATTTTCCACACTGCATCTCTCCCTCTTTATCATTTGGTCTGTCATCCTCAGTTTTTTTCGTTGACTCTGTTTCACCTTCGCTAAAATTCTGTATGCCACCTCCTTTATTAGTTTCCAACGAGCTAATGTCCTCGGGATTTTTAACATTCTCTTCCTCTTGTCTGGTTGCCTTGCTGTGTTTATTAACGCCTGCTTCTATCTGTGCAACGTCAAACACTTCTTTCTTTTCCATAATTGTCTTACAATTTTTTGAACTGCTCAACTTCTTGTTTCTGTCTTTCGAGTATTTATCGTTCTCACTTACTTCAGATTCTACACTGCATGTTTTAAGTCGTACATGTGTTTCATCTATATTGTGTGTTTCTTTATATTTCTCTTTTCTTCTGTCTCTTTCACTTAGTGTTTTTCTATTGGATTTAATGTTTATTTTATTGCAAATTGTTCCCTTCTTCTCAGTTGCATTTGCCATAGTTGGTTGTGTATCATCATCAGCATCGTGGATCTCACCTTCTTCAACATCCATTTTAATATCTTGTGTGTCTGTTTCTCTCTGTTCTTCAGCTGTGCTTGTTTCTTCCAGTACAGAAGTATCTTTATTTCTAATGTTACCACCGTCATCTTTGGTATATTTATTAGTTTTCAGCAACTTTTCATTTACTGAACATGGACTTGATTGCCTTTTTACTCTACCACTGTACTTTTGTTTAGGGTCTGTATTCTTATCATATTCTTTACAGCTGTAACATTCTCTCCCCGTTATATCGTCCAGCGCTCGTCTCTTAGAATCTCGGAGATGAGCTTCATCTCTCTCTTTACTGTCACGGTGCCTCTTTGTCCCTTCAGTTTTATTACGCTCACAGATAAAATCGCTGGCTCTGTTTGTAACGAAATCAGGATCATTGGGAGAATTACTTACTTCACTAGGTTTGGTTTCAGAGTGTAATTTGACGATTTTAGGCCTCCTTGAACGCTTAAAACTACTATGTTCAGACAGATTGCTTTCAGCATAAGGTGAAATTTGTGCTTTTATGCCAGTTTCAGCCTGTGGTATTTTTGAAGAAGAACCCAGTTCAACAGTTAAAGCATGTGTTTCAGAATGTGTTTCTCCACTGTGTGTGAATTTATTTTGTGGTTTACTA
Source organism: Zootermopsis nevadensis (assembly GCF_000696155.1). The sequence continues at coordinate 547,431 of NW_019060329.1, read as the reverse complement.
CCGAGATCCCTTGAAATTTCATGTTGTGTTTCTGTTGCTAACTGTGATTTCAGATGGGTAGTAGAGGCATCACTGTCAGCTGGTTTTAATGTGCGATTCATGCGCTCGTCTGATAATGGAGAGCTTCTGCCATGTGATGAAGCTCTGACATCACACCTTCTCTCCCCAGTGTTCTGTACAGATTCCGGTACAGTCCTGGACTGAGAAACAGATCTTGATCTTAAGCTTCTAAGAGCACGCGATACACTGGTCTCACGTATTGTGCTGGGTGTCTTATATGATGCCCGTCCTTCTGAATGTGAGTGGTGCTCTGAAGAAACGTACTTGGACCGTGTTCTTGACCTATCACTGTCAGCACAGACATAGCTTTCTCCTTTATATTTAGAGGATGATGAGTGTTCATCCCCTTGGTAAGAATGTCTAGGTCCAGGCTCTCTTTGCAGGATGTGAGATGTATGTTTGGTACTATCAGTATTGGATTTCTTTGTACTCGTATGCTCTCTTTCACTGGTTTCAGAATGATTTACATCTGTTCTATTAGGCAAGTAACTACCATTTTCGACTTTGCTTACATCTTTCTTTGACTCAGTTTGTGGAAATGAATCATATTCTTTACTTAAATGTGTAGAGTTGTGGTATGCCTTCTCTTTTGTGTCTTTCTGTTTGGAATCTGAAAGAGGAATTAAATTCCATGGAACTGCTGATTCCTGATTAACATTTTCACTAGACTTGGCTGCACTTGTGGCCTTGTTACAGTCAGACGTAATCTGCAGACGTCTTCTACTGAAAAGTGTGTGAACTGTTTGCGGCGTAGGATTCGTATACGGCGTTAACGCAGGTGAATCACTGCTGTCAGCATCTGCATTATCCGATTCTATAGGATCAACTTCTGGAGTTTGGTGATCATTCTGCTCAGCTGCATTTTGAGAGAACTGATGATCACCACTGTTGTCTGACGTTTGTTCAGCCTCCTTAGTAAAGTTTTTCTTTCTTCGGAAAATAATGTTATCTTTCCTAAAAGAATAAGATACAGGTTAATGCAAAAACGGTTTATGTCTAAGATAATGCCTTTTGTGTTACATCTTGAACTTTTCCAGAATTGCAGGTTTAATATTCTCCTGTTAATCTTTCCTGGAGTTCATGCTGACAGGACATTGCATGATGGATGTGAAGGTTAATGAATTTTCTCAATGTCACATAAACAATTGTTACCCCTTGCCAAGATATATATGACTTGATAATTCTTGGAGCTACAGTGACATCAATATAAATGTGCTTATGTATGTATTAAAATAATGGTTACTTTCATTAGCAAAGACATGTTTATTGAGGGTGAGAACACAGAGAAAATTATAAAAAAACATTAAACAGCTCCATAAATTCAATTCTTACTCTTCCCGAAGCTCAGCTATCAGTCTGTCTTTCCGTTGAATCTCTGCTGTTGCAGTTTTATAGAGTGATGATATATTTAAACCAAGGAATTTGTTTTTGGAATCCAGTTCATCTTTTTCATTTGTAACCACATTCAACTTTTCCTTTAGTCTCGTTAATTCATCTTCAAGTACTTTCTTTGCTTCTTCAAGCTGAAATCAAAACAGATAGAAATACCAAAATGAAATGTTATATGCATTTTCAACAACTTCAATACCCGGTACATACACACGTAGTTATATATTTTAGTTTACAATACCTGTAATTATTCTATTATGTCTAGATTGAAGATGGCTGTCTTCTGGGTTGATGATCACCCTAATGATGGAGGCAACAAGGATATCTGAAAAGTTTGAAAACTTCTACCAGACTACATGGTGCTGCAACCCATAAGACAGCCATCTTTGTATTTACTGTTAAGAGAACCTCAAAGCCTACTTATACCTAGCCTGATAAAGCAATTTAGAATAAAATATGAGCTGATAGTTTCCTCGGTACTTCCACACGTCTATCATTCCAAGCATAAATTAAAAGTATTCTCATACATGAAAGAAATTCCATAGCGTTCATATCCATTTATGTCTTCACTAGATGTTACTCATTATACATCACTAGTCCTGTAGTGCCAGCTATTCAGGAGCAGAACTAAACTGTTGACAAGCTTATGGTACAACCAAGACAGGGAATTTGACGATGGGCCATTTATTTTCTGCCTTATTTCAAAGTTTCAGAGGCTTTCTATTCGTCTTACGAGTAATTCTGACTGAAAATGTAACAATTTCTTATCGCGTTAATTAATTACTTAGGGAACACTATTAGGTTATGTACCTTTATACACTAACCTCTTTTACAGTATCCCCGATACAGGGGAAGTTTGGCAAATCCCCGTAAATATCTACGTCATCTTCGAATTCACGCTGTCTTGACATTGTACATATATCCTGTAATAGTTGTGCCTATCATTAAACAAATAGAAGTACTTCTCAACATTTCCTTTTTCTGTAAACAAAGATACTAGCACAGACATACTACTAGTTCTCTCGTATGTTTTGTTTCTCAACAGCTGATCTCCAGGATAGGAAACATGTAGTATTTTTGTCTCTTTACAAGAACATATTTCTCTCATATTTGTTAATTTATCATTCTAAATTTTATTTGTATATAGCCCTCCTTCAAAGGACACTAATTATAGTTGCGATTGAACAATAAAAATTCTCTATAGATAATTGTACTCTCTCTTTACTCCCTACAGAAAAAAATAATTACCAAGGCTAAGCTTGGCTGAAGGAAGATATTTCCCTTCCATAATCAAGGAATTTAAAAAGAAAGATACACCATTTCCTGCTCTTTGTCCAATATACACAAATTGTGCGCATGCGCAAACAGGTTGCGAAAGCAAGGTTGTGTCAGGCAGTGGTTGTTTGGAGTTGTGCGCGGTCGTTACACACCCAGTGTTGCTGAGGAATTTTTAAAACGTCTGTAGTTCGTCGGCCATGGATATGTCATCGGATGCTTGTGAATATACGACAACAATTGCGAATACCTGATTGTTGGATGCTAGTGAATCGCGTTACTGTGGAGTGAAGTTTTCTTGTATGTATCCTGAAAAGTTTATTCTCGAGTGCTGCGCAGTCACTTCATACCTTCAGGCGGTTTTTACTTGTGTTACCTGTGCGACAGACAGCAGCAGTCAAAGGTATGTGCAGGTAGAAATAGAGCCTTACGCAAACATTATTTTTGTTTAATTTATGAGATAGTTACATCGAAATCCAAGAGATAAGTAAACACAAACTTCAGAACCCAATACCCTTCATTGAAAATAAGTTTAAAATTTCTTTCGATAGTTTCGAAACTTGAAATCACGAACGAAACTTCGGCGCGCAGGTAAAATGGCCGCCAAGCAAACGCTGACGACAGGTAGTTCCATGTGATTTTTACGTGTAGAGTAAAGTTTTGTTGACAGTTTTCGTTTTGCTTCTTGTTCAAGTTTTTTGAACCCGAAGTTACGAGGTCATGAAACACGGTGTGGGCTAAATTTATTGGGTCGTTTATGAAATGAATTGTGTGATATACAAGTAGGATGGTGATTAAATGGTAACCTTGAAATGTGTGTAAACAAAGCAAAGTCAAATTCCGCAGCGGCATGCTAATAGGAAGAGAAAGCCATAAAAAAGTACAGTAGATAGGAGTGTGTGGAGTGTGGAAATTACAACGCTTTCTAATAGTAATTTAGATATCCTTACTTTTAAATAGAACGGGGAGCCTTGACGGTTCATTGTATTCTATTGGTTTTTAATCTGTGGCTCGTGTGCCTGTTTGATGACGAAACAATGCAGGATAAAAAGTTATTTCAATCATAGAAGTAAACAGTCAAAAACTATTATTTTGCATGGTTTCAGTTGTAGTTATGGCTTGATATTAAATAAAATGCATTTTGTTACTTTTTGTTGTCTCACGTGTTTTAAACTATTTTACATTTGGTACAAATATTTTAATTTACACTAAGTTAAGTTCCCCAATTTGAAATATCGCCCCGGTATTGATAATATGCTGTGATCATCAATCCTTTAAAGCCTATTGGTAACTATATATACCACCTGAAGTATTTAGCACATTCAGATTCAGCAATTAATTAATTATCTCATTTGTTGTTAGAACATGTTAATTTAAATAATTATATACTAATATGTTTGTACTTTGTGTTCTTTTCAAAAACATTGTTATTTGTACTTCTGAACTCCTCAATTAATGTGTGACATTTGCAAGTCATCAGCTGTCAACAGAGATTCAAATCATAGAGCGATACCACTTTGTTTGTTATCATAATTTAATTATCAATAATTTATTAGGAATATCTTCACATTCTCGCCTGCAGGCAATTGGTTGGCTATTCCCGGTTTGGGATGACACAATTTCTTTTGAACAAAATTTAGTTGCCAGTGAAAGATTTAGTGATCGAGGGATCATGGCTTAATTCGTGATTTATAAATCGTGTAATAACGTATGTTTTTTATCTGTTACTTTAGTAGAACTTTGTAAATTGAATCCTGCCACACCACAAAACACTAAATGAACAATTAACAACTTTTGTACATCTTCCTGCAGAGTGAAACACTATCAATCATATAATTTTACTGAGGAATGGTTCACGTGACATTTTAAATGGTGAAAACAGTAGATCACTATGAAGAGCCGAATCATTTAGTTAATTAAATATTTCCTGTTGTTCGTTTAACGTTAAACTGAACCCAGTATTCAGTTACGAACCGATTAATATTTGTATCTGTATTAGTTTGTGAGTCTTTTCGTACGCTTTTCATTGTGTGTATCATCACAACGCGATATTTTTCGGAAGAACAAGTTCCACGTTGTCATGGATTGTCTCACCTCTTCCCGCGAATCCTCTACTTTATTAATCAGTATCTTTCGTTCTTTCAGTGGTAACATTGTATACCATCTACTTTTACTTTCATGTCGCGCACAGAGCTTATTTATTGTTTCCATTTGGTTTTCAGATTGAAGAACAATTTTTTTTCTAGAATTTTTACAACACTTTAATTTGAATTTGCGATTTGGTGTTTTCCTGAGATTTAAGAACCGCATTTTTAAATTTCGTAATTTATAAATGGTGTGGACTGTTGTCGTTGAGCGATCGGACGTCGGCTGTATATGGCAAAGAACGGTAGCAGAGACCGATGAATTTTGAGAAAGAGACGTGGGCGAGATCACTTGAGCGTTTTGCAAGTGTTCGTCACAAGAATTGCCAGTAACCTGCTTCCGAGAAATTATGACCCGTGGATAAGGGCGAATGTGAATGAATCAAGTTCCGTCGAGCCAATTAACTGAGTCACTGAGCCTTTATAGGTCTGGTCTGCACGCTCTCCCCTAGCGACGTCATAATACGGAGGTCATTTAACATGACAAGTTGAAATGAATGTTGCAGAGGAAAGGGTTAAGAAAATAATTGTTAAAATTAAATAAGAGCATCGTAAATTTTGCCCACACAGTGTATTTATTTATGGTGTGCTGTATGATTCTCAGTGTAAACAGCGATTATTTCCTTAAACAGCGTTAACCAGTTGATCTTTGTAATGGTGGAGTGTGGTGTTTTCTTTGCGGTACGGACTGGATTCTTTAATATTAATCAGACGAACTATGATTCTCATTATAAACATCGATCATTTCCTTAAACAGCGTTAACAAGTTGATCTTTGTAATGGTGAGGCGTAGTGTTTTCTTCGCGGTACGGACTAATTCTTTAATATTAATCAGACGAACTGTGATTCTCAGAATAAACAGCGATTACTTCCTTAAACAGCGTTAACCAGTTGATCTTCGTAACGGTGAAGTGTTGTGTTTTCTTCGCGGTACGGACTGAATTCTTAAATGTAATTTCGACGAGCTTCTGCTTCAAGGGAAGAAACCAGGAAATATTTCTTGACATCGTAAGTTTTAGAGTGGGAGTTAGTTCTCTTTACGACGTTCGTACGCAATTGGTGCCGATTATTTAGCGTGGAAATCGTGTTGAGCGGTTCTCCTGTGTGACAGTCGTTACACTTTGTCATGCTCTGAATTACATCTTCACAAACGGCCTGGAAAGTTTGCAGTGTGGTAACTGAAAACTACGATTTTCGTACGAACGTCAGACTAAAGGCAAGGCAGTGGCGGATCTATGATTCGAATCTCTGCATTAGCAGTCGACGTGGTTTGTATATTATATCGCTCCTTAGTAAGACCATGCCACGAGTCTGACTGACTTGAATCTGCTGTCCTCATTAATTTCAGTAATCTCTCCGGAGCGAATGTGGCAAAGGGACCCCCGCCCCCGCCCCTATAGTAACTGACTGATAAGGAATCTCGTGTTGTTAGGCGTTATCAGCGCGGATTTGTCTTGTATACGATTTTTTGTTATCGAAACGTCGAATGCCTTAAGAAATGCTGGTGGAACGCCAGCGAATTCCAATGTACGCAGTGTCGAAACAGTCGGCACGACAGGGGAGTTGGGCATCTGGATATTTCTGAGGGTGATAAAATCCTTGGAACAAATTCGTCCGAGAAAGTTTTGTGAATTAAAAATTCGTATGAGTTTTGATGTTTCCCTTCAGGAACGCCAACCGAATAACCTCATTTGGTTTTAACGAAAGCCGTTGTCACCTTTGAGTGTCGATTGGCCTATTTCATAAGCTTGACTGACACCCAACCAATAAGCCGCGTGGTATTAACCACCTCAAACTTCTTTGCTCAAACCTTGGCAAGGCAGCTTAGGGGTTCCCAACAGCCTCAGACTGACCGGTGGCTTTCTTAACCTGCGACGTAGTAGTTAGAATGTAAAGATTTCTTCCCTCGTCAGAAGTTTCTGTATTAACCGAAAATATTACCTCGTACTTCAGCGTCAGCGATTCGAAATGTTGATCCTATAGGCACTCAGGGATACGGTGTGTTGTCTTAGAGGTAAGAACCGAATTGTCAGTATTTCTTAGATGTAATTAGCACTTGAAGTGTCAACCGCGGCCTTGGAGCTTTTGTCAGACTGCTAATGGCCTAATTAGAATATATTTAAATTTCCAGCCTCACACACAGTTTGGTAGAAAAATCACTTCATACGTGTTATTAGAGTTTCGTAATGCGTTTGATAATTATTTTTTAAATTACGAAATTACGTTACGTGTTGGAACTTCGGTTTATTTACATCAAGCGGAACCTCAGACTAAATATGTATGTGAACTACTGCTTCAAACCACAGTGGTAACTATATTTACCACCTGCTCCACACACTTAATAACTCTTGCGTTTTGTATGTATGGGTTTCGTATGATTCTCCAAATAAACAGCGATTATTTCCTTAAACAGCGTTAACCACTTGATCTTTGTAATGGTGAAGTGTGGTGTTTTCTTCGCGGTACGGACTGATTTATATGTTTTATGTTGATGAATGTTAATCGCTCCTATGATGGAGGCAGTACGCTCCTCAGTCACCTTATAGCAAGAGCGCAGCATCCTACAAGACAGTCGTCGCCTTGAGAACCTGAAATCTCACCATGGCGAATTTTGCAAGGAGGAGTTACGTGTGGCTTTTTCGTCCATTAGCGTCGACGGCACTGCATTTCTGCGGTGCTGGTGCAGGATGGTTCCAAAACCAATTGCTGCTGAGTTACGTCAGTGTGGCAGCTGCAGTCCATCTCGCCGGGATTTGATGTCGAGGTTGTTCACCTGGTGACTCGCTTTATCCCCCCCCCCCTCGGGCGGTCCACTCACCGGTTCTTCTCCTCTGTCTCTGCCAGAGAGGAGGTAAATTAGAACCGGCTTGTAACTTGACAGAGGGACATTTCTCTCCATCGTTGTTTTGTAGTTGCTTTTTCGGGCTGAGCGTCTGACACCTGTGAGGATAATCGGTGTTGGTCTTCTGGGTTTTAACGCTTTGTGGACTTATGGTTTGGCTCTGAAGATGGAGGATGTTTGATCTTCCGAAAAATTGGCGTCTTCCTTTAAGTCAACACGGCGTTAGAACGACGTAGAATAGTATTTTATTAATGCCAGCAGCGAAATATGCAACATGAAGAAATCAACAGTACGAAAGCCAAGTACAGGCGAGTTAGCACGGGAGTAGCTTTCGAGTGTACAAAATCATATCTCAAGAGCGTGGACAAGGAGGATCAAGTTTTGTCCGCTTTTCCCCGCTGTTTGCGGAGCAATGCAGCCTTCGGACATGATTGTCTCTCGAGGTCTTATCATCCGGAATCCAGAATTTCCACACATCGATACATCGATATAATCACGGAGCGATATATTGCATTTTGTGTTACCTCCACGCCATACCTACGCACAAGACAACTTTAATATATACATTTTCTCATTTAAGATGAAGGAAGGGTATTATTCATCGGACATGCCCGCCATGTTCCGTCGGATGCTGTGAGACCCTGACCAACTCAAAGGAGCCTCTCCCTGTCAAGGTTCTGTTTTGTCTGTCGTGCCAGGGTTGAATAATGCGTCCTGATCTCACCACCGGTTCGGCAGATTGTAACCTGCGCTACTCCCACCCGAGTGCGTTAGTCAGCCGTCCAGGAGGATGGAATGATCTAAACACGTGATCCACATACATCGTGGAAATGAGTGCACCAGGATATGAAAAACTAATTTTTTTCCTCTGTTCAGAACCCAGCGTGACGCCGCCGATTATGTTCGTGCATGCGGAAACAGTGACATCATTTTGTGCGTGATTCTTCTACCGTAATTCCTGGAGGGCATGTTTTTTTATTGCCCGTGATAGGAGGGCGGCGTTCGTCCCTTTCCGGGGAGGGGGTCAGGGGGAAAGGGTTCTTGGAACAACAACGCATTTTGTCAGGGTTCTACACGAAGGTGTAACTTGGGTTTACGTTTGTGACGTACTTCCTGAGGAAGGAGACGGGCAGAGTTTCGCGGGTCCTCCCCCACGACGCCCTGGGATAAACCTAGAACAGCATCCTTTGCCGTGTCACCTCCCCCACGACGCCCTGGGATAAACCTCGAACAGCATCCTTTACCGTGTCATACGCGGCATCTGAGAGGCGCCAGAGCACGTGCTCTCGAGACCAGAGACCATCAACACACGGCCAACTCTCTCACTCACGCCCTGGATGATTCTGCGTCTTGAAAAACCAAGAAGTGGTCTTCGTCGGTTGCTGAAGAATTTCCTCGTCTTGTATATGAGACCCAAAACTTTATTATCATGTTTAACCACCTCGCTACCCACCCCTATCCTGAGCCAGATAAATCCAATTCTCCTTTTCCCAACTCGTTTTTTTTTCCTCCTGAGATGGATTTTAATCCTCCAATCTGCGCTTCAAGTTGTGTGTTCGAATCAGGTTTCCGACAATAATTCTATGCGTATTTCTCGTTTCTTTCATCCTTTCTAGGTGATCAAACCATCCATCCATCTTTCTGATAATATCTGGTGACGCGAAAGAATTTACGAAGCTATCTAGCCATTTTCCTCAGACACCCTCAGTCTGTGTCCATCCGTCAGACCAAATCTTACATTCTTATAAATCAACATCATCACAGTTTTGTATATAGTGTTCTCAACATGGCGACCGCGCGAAATTTTTGCGTTGCTGAGAATATCTTATATTTAAATCTGTTCACATGAGCCGTGCGTGGGTGTCTCCATACCCAAGCCCCTAGCGTTCCTATTTATTTTACTGGAAAACACACACACACACACACACGTGTGCCACTGGGCTTTCATTGTGCGAGTTTTCTTCAATTATTCTGAGCACGTAACCGGAAGTGTGTGTGGGATTGTCGTGTCCAACCCACGTGACCAAGAGTCACATCGCGTATCATTTTTTTTTGTCCCATTGGTATGCTGTTATCGCCGTGGCATTCCTAGCCAAGGACGATAACTGTGTACACGGACCGAATATTACCCAGTCCTGGTTCACATTGAGATTGTGAATAGACAAGCGCGTATTCCCAACTGTCGTCTCATGAAGAAAGTTCGGAACAAAACTTATCCACCCAGACGAAGCTGGTGTCGCGGCGGAAGGGGCACAGACCTCCAATCAGGATGTTTACCAGTCTTTATGATTTATGTTTTCGTGGTTTTCTTCGTCCTTTCCGTGCCAACTCCTGATTAGTCTCTTGAGATATCGGACGATCTCTTCAGTGGCGAATCTTGTGAGCACGGTGATGAACCTTTAACATTGCATAAAATGTAGCTTAGGTGAGCGGCTGTTGTAATCATTAGACCGGAGGTCTGCGTGGTATTTGGCCCTGTAGATAGAAAATACTTGAGTTCGGTTCTATTTGAAATGGTATCTGACGTCACAGAGACCATTTCGGATTTTCTCATTCGTAAATAAAAATTATTCGTAGTTGGGTCCATCTTACGCTCGTCTAACTGTCGGGCACAGGTCAAAATTCCTCCCGGGCCGGGTGAAATTCTATATAAACTGCCTGTACAGCAAGGCCCATGTCTTCAAGAACCTCTGGTCTGTAACACCCGGATTGTGGGTGGAGAGGCGTCGGTCTATTCAATTCCTTAAGTAGGCAATAGCTGTACCAGTCGGTTCGTACGCATCGCAAAGCGCAAACAGGTGCTTACGTGATGTGTGAGCGTAATCCGTGGAGACAAACGTCGCTTACAACGAATAAAAGACGTACATGTTATTTGAATGCAGGATTCGTGGTTGCCAACGCTTGCAGCTAGAGTGCGTCGGTGGTCTCGTGCGCATTGAAGGCCCGAAGCGCTGGTACGTGCTAAGGTACTGAATAAAACACAGTAATTTGTTAAATTGGAGCAGACCTCGCAGAAGGCGGCCAGTAAAGATAAAATCCATTCTCTGAGTTAGAAATTAAATCATGTTAATTAGCAGCTTCTTTCCTCTTTCAGAAGCTGATAGTCTCCAAGCTGCTGAAGGTTATGTTGGGTTGGGTTAGGCGAGATCCCCACCCCACCTGATCCTTCCAATGGGTTAGACACGAGAACATCATAACCATTGTGAATGAATAATTAAGTTTTAATTGGTAATGGTTGATGTTAATTTATTCGACCCTAAGACTGACATTGGTAATGCCGTGAGGATTCTGCCGTCTGATCTGACGTTACAAATTCGTGTGAGATTTTAATGACGGAATTCATCAGTTTCTGTTCTTCGCCAACATCCTTTGGATGAAAAAGTCAGATCTCGTGGGGAGATGAGAGATTTATACAAAATTTTGCTTCGAATGCCTTAAGGCAGAGGTTCCCAAACTTTTATACCTTGCGCCCCCCCTTAAAACGTTTCATAAATTTCACGCCCCCCTTCCAGAACAAGTGCAAGCAAACAGATTTGACATAAAATTTAGCTATGAGTATGCAGCACTATAAGACATCTAAACTGCCCCAACCAAGCAAAGGTTGTTCAAAATGTTTCTCCATATTTCGTTAAAAAAGTTTTTCATATAAACACCACGCCCCCCAGGGGGGGGGGGCACACACTTTGGGAACCTCTGCCTTAAGGGAAGTTGCCACTAGGATGACCTGTAGTGGACGGGGGGGGATAATATTAAATTCCTTGTATGGGAAATAGAGTCCACGAGAGTGGGTTGGATTCACATGGCTCAGGATAGGGACCGGTGGCGGGCTTTTGTGAACACGGTAATGAACGTTTTGGTTCCGTAAGAATAGGATTCCTTCGGAGGAGCGCCTCTTAAAAATCTTTCCGCCCTTCCTCTCATCTGTCACTATGAAAAAATCGTAGAACCGGTTGACGGATTTTCATGAAATTTCGCATTTGGACACGGACACCTCGCACGCGCTTTTTCGCCCTCTTCACTGAATCATGCTTTTTTACGTTAAAGTGTTTATGCAATGGGCGAAATGTACCGCGGTGTTGACAGAGTTAACAGGTCGACAAGTAGGCCGACGAATCCATTGAAATGCAGTTCGCGTATTATCTACTGGTACGGCTTCTCGTGTCTCGTAGTTACGAAACACTTTGAATGGAATATTACCATTCTTTTCAGGGTCTGCTGTCCCGAGTACAGCCTTTAAATGCGTCTCTTACTTTTACAAGGTTAAGTCGTAGTTTAAGTTAATTTAATGATCAAATATTCATTCAGGGAAACGCAGGTAGCCTCCACGACAACGATCAACTGGTTAACGCTGTTTAGAGAATTAATCGCTGTTTATTCTGACAGTCATGAAGCAGCAAATTGAATTTTTTAAAAGGAGGTGGTAAGTATAGTTACCGTTGCAGTTTAGGTGATCGGTGACGCTGTTACAATTTCAGGCTATATTCCTGGCAGGGGATGGAATTTTACCCAGCTCCGGAGGAAAGAGACTTGTTCCTTCAACCGGAATGCAACAAATGGCACCGTTACGTTGAAGTATGTCGTCTCGCCTTGTTCCTTGCTTTTCCCCACCCAAAGTTACGATCTCCTCGGAAGTTCCACGCGTATTCACAGCCCCTGAGATGGACTGAGGCTCTGGTAATAAACCGTGACACGCTCTGAACCTCAACTTGTTACAGGGTAATGTTTTAGTAGGCCGTGGTTTCTTGCGTCTCGCTTGCAACGCGTGTCAACTTCCCTGCGCATTCCACCCCCCCCCCCCCCCCCCCCACTTTCTTTGGAATTTCCTTGTCTGAAGTGGTATTGGAATTCTTCTCTGAAAACAGCAGCCGTTTCAAACTTTCCAGACTGACGTCATGACGAAGGAGACCCGCGAAGTAACTGCAGTTATTCATAGACGTTATTGAGTGTTCGTCGTCTGTCCGAAAATAATTCCGATACTTATAAACACGGCGCCTCGAAAGACTTGTACGTAAAAATACAGCGTTTTCGTCGACACCAGTTGATTTGGCAGGGGACTGGGTGGACCGGAGTCTTCCGTCTCATGCCGTGAAGATGGATACAGCATATTCCTCCGAAGCGTTGCTATCGACATGTCTACGAGTCGTCCTCACGACGTTGCGTCCCAAAAGGACCATCATCGAGGACGTCTTCCTCGAATGGTCGTCGTTGCGTGTGACAGTGTCCAGACTGTTTCGAAGGGACAGAACCACTTGCTCTGTTTGCACCAGGGTGATGATGTAAGCAGGCGAAAGCATTCCACGAAGTGTGGTCGTAGCCGAGAAGTAGGAAGCTGGGCCCACCCGCCGTGTATCCGCCCTGAGGTATCCTGTAACAGGATCAGCGCACAACAGAACGCGGCCGTCGGCGGACCCAGTTTTAGAAACGAAGGCTGGCGTGTTCATGTGCGTTATTCGTACTGAGGTTAAAATGCCTCGTACATGATATCTCAACAGATATCCGTCCGGCACGGACAGAATTCTTCGCATTTCATCACAAAAAATCTCATCCTTTAGGTTCAAACAGAATGTTTTGTTGTATTACCTCAAAAAAAGTACAGTCCCGTCTGAATCGGCTACGTAGAGCAAAGTTATTACTGAGCAGCTTTGTTGTCTCTCAGCTGATGACGAAATTCCCAGCTCTCTATGGAGCGTGGGTTATAACGGCGTTCACAAGAGCCCTGTTGCTTCTGGTACCACGAAAAGTACGGAGTGTTTCACGACGACGAGTCTGAAGAGGACTTTCTTCATCGCCCTTATGATGGAGGCAGCAAGGACCTCTGAAACGTCGACGAACTTCGACCAATCAACCTATCGTTGTCATGGAAACGTGTTGTATTTATCTCTTCTTTTCTCATATTCCTAATCCCTTGGGGCCTTTTTATATGTAGAACAGCCCAAGCTTTGCCGCAGGAGTGTTAACACGCGCGTCTTTGGTTTACGCATGTGGGGGGGGGGGGGCCCTT
>NW_019060329.1:497865-516108 GCF_000696155.1 Zootermopsis nevadensis | reverse complement strand
GACCAGTCAATTTTTCTCACCGGCTCGGAAGTGTTCTCTCAAGACGGGTTTAAATTTACATTCCGGGACTGTCCCGGAATTATCCGGAGTCTAATCCTCGTTTCTTTGGGAAGGGCGTCTTGCCATAAGTCCAGTGCTAATCGACGACAGACGTCTGGGTTCATGGCTAATGAATTACACTTCTTGTGGAATGACAGAGAACAGTCTGTCTGTCTGCAGGATATTTTATGACCGTCTGCGTCTTTATTTCGTGGTTTCTGTGTGTTCAGAGCATTAACTGTTATCGGGGGGGTGACAGCTTCAGATAAAAATTGTATGCGTTGTTTCAAGAATGCGAGTTTCGTTTGTTTTGTGTTAGCTGACGGGCTGATAGGCTCACAGTCCCTCACGAAACAAGTGGACGCCGTGTCAGTGGGGCACCACACCAAGAATGTACATGGGGAAGTGGAGGCAGACATCCACGCGTTCTTTACCTCGTCAGTAAGTGCTATCAGTTCCGCGCTCTCGCCGCCTTACCCTCGGTGTTCATTGGACAGGAGGCCGGGTGAGACCCTGAGTCAGTGGCGAAGTCTTAAGCAGGGTGAAAGGTTGAAGTGGCGAGAGAGATGTGTTGCAAGGAAGTCTGGGATATTCCCGCAAACTTTGATTTGCGTCTTCCGGGTCCTTGTCCCCCTCACGCCCCTCCCCTCCCCTGTGGCTTTCCAGTCCGCAGGAAAACGAAATCTGCAGACAACTGTAAAACACGGTTGTCCCTTTCTGAACGCTGCCTGCCTGTTTATAAGGTCTAATTTTAGAGTTCTGGTTATTTTACTTCTCCGTATTTACAGTACAAGTCAATTCAAACAGAAATGGGAATGCTTGGGGTTGTCCAAAACCCTCAGATACGTGTCTTTGTAGAATCGGAGGAAAACAGTTTCTCCTGAAAAACATTCTTACATCCTGAAGAAGTTTGGCGTCGTCGTGACGTGGTTGCATGAACTCTCCGTTTTGCAGGATCTGCTGTTTCATGGGGTGATGCGTTTCTATTTCCAAGATTCTGGCCAGAAGGTCGCCACGAAGTGCATTCGCGTGGCGTCTGATGCCACGTGTCAGGCCGTCATCGAGACGCTGATTGAGAAGTTCCGCGCAGACATGAGAATGCTCTCCTTACCTGAGTACGCCCTCTATGAGATCCACGAGAACGGAGGTAAGGGGGAGCAGGCACTTGGCGTCTGTGGCCCTTAAACGTTTCTTAAACATTGATTTCCTGCATCGTAATTCAGCCGATCAGGTTATGATTAATCAGTTCATTTGTAATGAGTCTAAAATTGTACTTTGCTATTTGAATTAAAAAATGTAAATTCTGAAGTAATGAAATGTTAGGCCCCAAAACTTGATATCATCTGTTAATTCAGCATAAACAATTAAGTAACGTGCAGTGAAAAGTAAGACATTTCGAAATTTAATGGCAGTAAAGTTGTTTATACCATGTCAGAAATGTGTACGATAGTTTAGGGATCCATTTTCTGTTCTGATATTAAGAAAATTTAAGATGGTGCATTTTTTTTTTTTACTCAGAAAATTATATAAATGAATTTAGAAATGAATGAGTTGTGTCTTATTGCGGATGTGTCTTACAGATGAGCGGCGACTCGGTATGGACGAGAAGCCTCTCCTGGTGCAACTCAACTGGCACATGGATGACCGAGAGGGCAGGTTCTTGCTGAGGAGAATAGACGACAAAACCAACGTAAGTGTGGCAGCCCTGGCAGAAAGTCATGCAAGTAGAAATTTGGGCTCTGTACTGAGCACGAAATATTTGAGGAAATGTGTCTCAGATTTTGGTTACAGATTTGAACAACAAAATTTAGCGGTGTCCATTAAATCTTATTCGCTCCTGTGGGTTTCTTGGTTCTGCAGTTCCGTCGTGGTTGGCGAACAACATTTTCTCGCGCGTTGCTCTTGCTTTGTAACAGGTGTTTTATATCACGTAGTTAAACGTTACAGGTGTGAGACTTGCCACAAAAGTAGGCAGGTTCTGACATGTGAAAATGATTCCTAAAATGTGTGAAGAAAGACGGAGTAAGTTCTGTCGCAGTTGGAAAAGTATTGACTGCAGACTTTGCATTTAAAAATCATTTCTTGTAAAATCAAGTAAAGACATAAGCCATTTTTTTCAAGTGACATGTGAATACTTATTTTTAAAATGACTTAAATTATTGTTAAAAATGTGAATCGGTTCTGATTTCAGGTTCCAGCAGTCGGGTTTCAAGAAGGCGGCTCGAGCTTCAGACGGAAACTATCAAAACGTGAGAAGAAGCAACTCAAGAAACAAGAAAAGCTGAACAAACTTAAAACGAACACGCCGGCGAACAACGAAAATGACGGAGGTGTTGCCGGAAAACTGTACACGGGTACGTACCCGTTGTCAAACTCTGTGGAGCAAAAATCCTTCTTGTGAAGCCAGTGTCGTTAACTCTGAAATAAGATGCTGATGTGCGTAATCTCAACTCGCACTACGCGTTTCATCCGTTGTGGTCACCCTCAGCTCAAAATTTACAGCGATGAAGCCGCTGTTGAATCAGTGCATTAATTTCAATCTGAAGGTTTCTGTTGATGGCCTCTTACGATGAAATGAATCCTATTCTGTGTCGCATCCATTGTTCCGGTTTCTTTGAAGCTCGCTGTTTCAGAAACTGGATGTGTTTCCGTCTTCACGTATAAAGAAGGGGCGTAGTTATGTTCGGAGTACGACGAGGGCTGAAGGGTCTGTGTGGATTGTACAGATACAGGATAAATATTACGTGCGATACTTAAAATATCTTACAAGAACTCATTTTAGTTTGCTGACCGATAATTGGATTATGTGATATAAAATTACGATGAATAATGTAGCGATTATGTGTGTAATTATAAATATTTTGATATAAAAATGTAATTTCGTTCTATAGTTGGTGTATGAAATGCCTGAATGTTAATAGATTTTGGTATTCACGTTTCTCAATTCAGTTTGCTTTAAAGTGTTTTAGAGACTTAACGTACGTCCATTGTGTTCAGAACTTCCAGAGACCAGTTTCACGCGTTCCATCTCAAATCCGGAGGCCGTCATGCGTCGTCGTCGACAGCAGAAGCTGGAGGGGAAGCTGCAGCAGTTCCGCAGTAAGGACGGAGGACCGGACACGGGGGGCACGTTGAAGATCTACGGGGAGTCCCTGTGTCGCGACGTCCCGTACAAAACTTTGCTCCTGTCCGTCCGCGATACAGCACAGCAAGTCGTGAGAGAAATGCTGACGAAGTACGGGCTGGACCGAGAAACGGACCCCCACAGCTACTGCCTTCTGCAGGTACGAATCTACGCTATATTTAAATTTAATAATAAGACGAGTGAAATGAAGACGGGAATGTCCGCGATGTATCCAGATTACGGCTTCAGTTGTCACTGTCTGCGTAACTTGAAGTATCCTCACAAATTTCTTTTTAATACTGGACTTACAGCTTTCTGCCGTACGTCCGTGGGAATTGGAACACGGAGTTGCTCTCATTTTTAAAAGTAGAGCAGATTAGTGCAATTACTCTCAGCACTATTAAGTGCTGGCTTTTATAAGTGTACGCCGTTAAGAAATATTGAAAGGTAAAACATGGAACGAGACGTCTAAGCTAATAAACCGCCTTAAAGTAATTCTAACTGAAAGTGGTTTGAATCAGTTCAGTCGTTCACGTGTTCAAATTATCCTAGATTGTCGCTTGCTTCAGTGTTTTCTGTATTGCATGCTTTTCTTTTACGCTGTGGTTTATGAATTGTCACCCCGAAATGTACGTGATGATTTAAGCAAGAATAAATGTGACTCCGCTCTAAGATTGATGTTGTTTGATGTGTGTCAGGTGAACACGGCAGTGCCAGCTGATAATGGGGAGAGCAAAGAGTACCATGGAGGGACAAATAACCGCGAATACATACTGGATGACGACGAGTGCCCTCTTGCGATTCTGATGAACCATCCGTCATCGCGTGGTGAGTCGACATTGCTTGTCTCTTAGATTGGAGATGCGGCACTAAAGACGTAGGCGGGCGAGGAACGCTTGGCAGAATCCCTAGAAAATTAGTACGCGAGTGTTCTGCGTGCACCTGACAGGTAAAGAGATGCCGTCTGTTACAGGGAGCAAAGTCCAAAGTTCAGGCCTTAGAAATTAGGATACTTGGTTTTTTGTGCAAAAGCAGCTTTTGGGAAAGTGACAGGCGGGGCTAAAAGCTTTTTTTATTTTTTTGGCATAAACCAAGCTTTCCCCTTTTTGGGAAAAGCAGCAGTGCCCCTGGGAAATGTTTTTGGTTGTGGAACGTAGAAATTGTGCTCAAGTGCACGTCGGACCAAACGATTTTTCGGCGCGACTCTCGCGGGGCACACGTAATCACATGCTGCGCCAATTCAAAGTTACGAGTTGTAGAAACTTTAAAAATGAACCTGAATCAGAGTGCCAAGACATCATTAGGACCCTGAAGCAGTTTTATAAGTGGATGTGACGACGATTTTAGGCGAGCTAAAGAGTATCGCCTGGTTAACGCTGTTTAAGGAAATAACCGCTGTTTACATGTGGTTACCACTGGGTTAAGCTTTCTTTTCTTTGTCACTTGGTGTATTTTTTAAATTGTATTGGTTTTTCAGGCCTTTCTCTTTATCCCTGAATTGTGCGTATTGGTTTTTCAGGCCTTTCTCTTTACCCCTGAATTGCGTGGAGAAAGTTTCCATGTATCGGCGTGATGTGGTCTCTTGTGCGTTGATTTTGTCTAGGTCTGCCTTACATTTTGCTTAAATTATTTAACCGATGACAAGTGTGTTTTCCACGGCCCCATTACGTGTATAAATAAGGTCTTGTTTTAAGGCCTTACTCGTTTTCGTTGAAGTTTTTTGAAACGAGGTCACTCGCCTTTGACACGAGAAACAATTCTTTTAATTTGGGGGAATTGCCTGTTTTATAACGATAACTAATGGACGGTTGCATCCAGAAACGTGGCAGATTACCCACAAATTATGCCTCAATTACTGTTTGTAAGTTAAAATTAAAAAACATGGTGACGATGCAAAAATTCAGTGTTGTATCTGACAGTAATTTACCATGCGTCAAGTGTGGTAGTCAGTGTTTATGAGTCTCGGTCTGGAATCGGCCTTTCTTTCTACCATTATGGTTTCTGGAGTTAATTTGTTTTGGAAGAAGGCTGCCTGGTTGCCGGTAGGAACATTGATCGCTTACGTTACAGAACAATTATCTCCTCCTCGTTCTATACGGATCCATTACGTAATTGACGACACTCTTTGTCCAAGCAACGTTACGACGCTTCATACAGAAATCCTTTTTCCAGGATCATGATTTGGTGTCGGCTACGAACGAAACAATTTTTTGTTTATTGGAGCTGCCAATGTTTATATAACAGAAAACATTCTCACTTTTATTCGTGGGTTCATAAGGGCCGCATTGTTCAGTGCCCACAAAAGTTGAATCTGTGATATCGAGAAGAGGGCTCGCCATATTTCGCTACCCTATTCGTTCATTAGCCCATGGGAGTGGAAAACAATGAAAGTAAAATGGATGTCATTGGTGTATTCGCTGATACGTGGACCTCCTGAATACAAATAATCCTTATTAGTGCAGAAAAGCGATGCAGTAGTGTCAATCAGATTCTGTAATGCAGCATCCTGGTGTGTTCCTCTTCAGGTACCTGAATTTGTTTTTACTGACACTGTTTGCCAGTGTCCATGTGGAAGTGGGTCTTGATTTTAATACGAAGGCAATAACCACTTAGATACATCGAACCTGAAGATGGCCCCGTGCGGTCGAAACATGTAGTTCGATAAACATTTAGGCAGTGGTAAACAGTGAGTGAAAGTGACATTAAAAACAAATAAGTGCGAAAAAGACGCTGGCGGCCTCACATCCAGTGTTCTTGAGACGTCTCTCGGCTTTAGTGAGAATCAATCACTCTACTGAAATACGTCTAATACTCAGGTTAAAACCTTGTAACTTCCCTTCGCGTCTTTGCCATTTGTTCTTTAGAGAAAAAATTAAAGCTGCCCCGTTTAACGCCATTTAGGCACTTGGGGGGGGAGAGGAGGTATAGCTTCTACTCATTGTAAACATCGACACTAGATGGGTGTGTGGTCAGAGTCACGCCCGGTCCGCGCTTTAAACCCCGGAAAGGTCACCGGTACCCACTCTCAAAGAGGCAGTGTGGGCCCCAGAATCTGTATGGACGCAGCGGCTAAAGGAAAAGTCCTCTGCCATCGAACGCCAAAGTCCGTGGTCAGGTAGCCATCCACTATACTGACTGAGCTACCGCTACCCCGGCCATGGTGTTTATATAGAAGGTCGTTCATTGATCGAACGCCTCAGTTCAGTGGGTGGGTCTCCAGCCCGTGTTATGGAGGTCCAGAGTTCCAGGTTTGGCCTACTTTCACTGATAAGGTATTTCTGATCTTCTGAGGGATGTTCTTGTCTGTTTTAAAATTTGGCACTGCTGCTAAAATACGTATTCTTTCAATTCCTCGTTCACAGCTGGTTTTCCAGTAGGTTCTATTATTAACCATTGGGATTTGTAAGAACGTATTTAAACAGTTCGATAATAAATCAATCGTTGGGATCCAGCGAGTCTGTGCACTGCTACAGCGCCTTTAGCACGAATTTCCCTGTTCTGTTGGGGGTTGTTACTACGTGCAGTTGGCAGTACTGGCATCGTTGGTACCGCGAACGTAATCGCAGTTGCTAGCTTCACGAGAGACCAAGACAGTCGTTGTGTCTGGGGAGTGAGGAGGTTCGCGCGTTTTCCCGACTTCTTATTGTCGAGGGGACTACTAATCCAGTTATGATGGACTGGGGGATTAGACGTAAGTGTCGTTTGCTTTGTCATTGCATTGTTTCTCGTTCGTAAATTGCTTGTTGTCTTCGGTTGCTGTAATTGTCTCGGTAGTGGATGTTATCGAACCAATTAATCGACGATTGTTAACTGAATATGCATGAAGTATACGTTGTTTCATTGTCCTTGGCATTTCGTGTTGTGTATCAGTTAAGAGCATCTGGTAATTGAAGTATGATATCGACTGCTCATTAAAATTAAAGCTTGTTGTATGAAACTATCGTCACACCGCGATTTCTAAAGCGGGCAATAATAACCAGTTTGCAAAATTACATTTTAAACAGTTTCCGTTCTTAATGTTAAGCGATTTTCTTATTTATAGTAGTTAGCATTTAGTCTGCCTTAATTTAAGTAACTATTTAATGCTATATTGTTGCTTGTTTTCCGTTTGGAAAAGTAAAATGCACCTTTCTGATGGCAACTGTTGTTGCGTGGGAAATGTACACGAAGTGTTCACCGGGTGATTGTTAAAAAATAATGGAGCTATGTTCAAAGTTGACTTTTGTGATGGCAAACTAAAGAGGCCGTCTTCAGGAGCTAATTTCACCCAGTCAAGAAATTCCACGCCTTTTAGAAGACCGCGTGGTTTATTGTTGTGTTTCTAAGTTCCCTTGTGACAAAGGCGTTTTAGAATGAATTAGTCCACAAGTAGTATTATCTCGGTATCCGAAGGTTCCGCGAAACACAGTTTGAGAAATTATACGTCACTTAAGTAACTTGCATTTGCGACTTTGCCGTTCGTGTTCGTACGAGCGGAAACTAAGTGCTAGTAAGTTACACAATGCGACCCTTGTTATAACTTGAGTTCAGAATCCTTTGTCATCCTTTCGGCGAAGAATGTCTTGAGTGTATCTCGCCCTAGGTTGGTGCTCCTGATCGTACGAGGATCTGCCCCAGTGGCATCTGTTAACCGCTGAGCTAGCTGACTGTTACAACGCCAGCGTTTCTTTGATAAGATGAGTCATTTTTCAAGATAATGTCTCTCAAGGGCAAACCGATTGAATAAGCTTTGAATCTTAACAGATTTACCCTGACGATATGTGCGACGAGCTACGGCTTCAAATGGTTAATTAATTATCTGAATAAAGAGCGATTATTTCCTTTAACAGCGTTAACCAGTTGATCTTCGTGGTACGGTCTGAATCTTTAAATACGATTTAGACGGGTTAATAGACTCTCATTATGGGTTTCGTATGATTCACAGAATAAACAGCGATTATTTACTTGAACGGCGTTAACCAGTTTATCCTTGTAATGGTGAAGGCTGGTGTTTTCTTCGCGGTACGGACTGAATTCTTATATACGATTTAGACGAGCGTCGACTTCAAATGGATCAGCAGTCGTAGGATTTTTACGGTTTGCGGGGGGAGGGGGGGTGCTTGGCCGTTCTTTTCATTTAATCTGGGCCAGCGCTTGGCTCATCGAGCGATTCAGTATGTGTATTTATTTTCTTCAATTGTTTCTTACGCCGTCGGCCGTGTCTCCTCTGTCGGCTCGTAGTCGCTATCACATTTCCGCCTGATGCTCGTTCGAGCCGTTTTTGGACCGTGGTCTGTTTTTCATCAAACTGCGCACACCCGGAAGGCCCCGGTTCAAGTCCTCCGCTGTGTCCATTATGGTCGTGCGTGGTTTACCTCTGCTCTGCGGTCATTTGACCTGCTGATTCAGTCATTCGACGGTTCTGAAAGTGTGGGTTGTTGACATCATCGTTAAATAAACAAAAACGAAACGAAGTAGATCATGTAGCACGCCTGAGGAGATGGGAAATTCTGAAAAAAACACGATAACTTATGAAAATTAGTCAAAGATGGTAGGATAATATTAAAATGGTTCTTTAAGAAATGGTCTGGATTAGGTCCAGTTTTGGGCTCCTCTAAACGGGGGTAGTGGACCTTCGGAGGCGGGAAATGCCTTGAGTATTTTTGGGAGCGTCAAAGTGATAACAAAGGACGAAAGAGAAATTATGTAACAAAGTGGGAACTGAGAATTAGAGACCCTGGAAATGGAGGCGGTACTATGGTAACGATCTGCAAGACGACATGACGTCACACCTCAGAACACAATCGGCGGAAAGACTGTAAGGAACAATGGCATCCTGTGATCAGCGTGTTTCATATATCGGAGAAAGAATTATTTCTCGTGTTTCCGTTCACGAGAATACGCGGCGACTTGAAGATCTTCGAAATCGCCTCTGGCCCGTTGTTAGATCGGGAAACACCCCATTAGCGTGGTCTTTCTGGCGTTCGTTTCTTGTGATGTCATGTTCAAAGGCTTCCGATGTTCAGAATTCCCGTGATTTCGTGCCAAGTCTGCCAGATGGCCGTTTTATAAACAAAACTTGAAGGTACGGCCGAAGGGATTTGATTCTCTCCTGTCCGTGGACCGTTTCTCTCTCTGGATGAGAGGTTCGGTTTGGGGGGCAGTGATTCCGTTATCAGAAACGCCCTTGGTGCTGTGTGCTCGGAATTATTATTTTGCTGAATGATGTTGGGGCATCTCTTGGGGACCGGGGACTGATTTAGGAGAAGATTAAAGTAAGTCCCAGAGGTGACGACCGACGTCTGACTGACTCTGCAGAGTAGAAAGCTAATTCCTTGCCCTGCTTTTCAGTTCCTTTGTAATTTAGCTGTGGCTGTTCTCTTACAGGTACGGACTGTATTATTATGTAATGCACTTACGTGTATGAAAGAGATTTAATGGGTGAGTATAGAATCTTTTTACGAGATGGTATGAAATTTCGGTGAATCACGAAAGTCAACTTTCAGACACTCGGGAAATATTCCATTCCCTTTTTACATCGAGGGATAATTGGCGCCCTCTTTGTAAATAATGCGGGATCATTTTGAGCACGGTATGGATTCTGTATAGTCCCATGAGCTTCGAAAGTAACGCATAGCTTATTCTTAAAATTATTTGTCAATCATTTTATTCGTAATTTAAAATATAAAAATTCTTAATTTAATTTTGTTGGGCGTGTTCGTTCCAGATTAGAGTTGATTTTTTAAAATACATACTTTATCGACTTTCAGACATGATGGCGGTGGAAATATTTTTGAGTTACTTCTAATAAATCACCCTTTCACGGGCTCTCTCTCTCTCGTGTTCTGAAGGGAAGTGGCGTTCGTAAGGGCAAGTGTCCCAAAGTTTGTTCTATGGACGCTTTCCTCGGAATCCACTTACTTACCTGCTAGGCGTTTAAGAGCTTGTTCTTTGAAGAAATAAGACTGGAAGTCGTGAATAAATACAGCAAAAATTTATCGTCAATTTGTTGTTTCTAACGAGACTTCGTGTTGAAGCCGTGACACGGAGCAGCGGATTTGTAAAAATTCCTTCGCCATCTTGTCTAAACACGCGAAACACTGCAGGTCAGAGTTCTTTAAACTCGTGGGCCTTATGGTGCTTCAGTTTTTGCGTTAATGAACATGTAGGACGTAAGTTTTAGGGTGTTATTCATCGTCCTGATGACGGAGGCAGCAAGGACCTCTGAAACGTCGTTAAACTTTTACCAGAGTACACGGCGCTTCAACCCAGAAGACAGCCAACTTCGGACTCACAGCCGTGAAAACATCAAAGTTTACTTTAGGGACGTTTTAGACAACCCGCCTCACACGCTTGCAGGAGAAGTTGCTTTAGTTGCACGGCGATACGCGAAGTACAGGTCAGAGTTGTGTGTTCGTGGGCCGTGACGACGTTGAATTACAGACCACGAAATGCCAAATACGTGGCTGTTGCCCTAGTGACACGTTAAATTCCTTTGCTCTATATTTCTGCCTTTTTTTTGTACGTATATCACTGACAACATGTTCTGTACGAATCAGTTAGGGATAAATTTTCGTAAATATTCTCATTACTTTACATACAAAATATTGTAAATTATGGAACTTATTGTAAAGGAACATGGAAATGTTTTAAGCCAACAAAAGATAAAAGTGGTTTAGATCTACGAAGCGATTTCCTGAGTCTGAATAATTTATTTTTTGAGTAGAGCTTGAAATGTCAACTGGCTAATCGATAGTAGCCCGTAGGGGGTTAGCCGCGGACTTTTCGATGCCTTCACGGGTATCGATTGGCTGTTGTTTCAGCTCGCATGTGTCCGGTGACGTCACGTTTTGATATGTCATTTCCAGGCCCCAAATGTGGTTTTGATTCATCTCCCAAGTTAGTTGATGGGTTTTGTCGTGGTTATCGATTACCGTCGGTCTGTTTCCGCGAAGGACTGGCTTGCAATACGCTGTCTGTGTTAAAAGAATGGTCTCGGCCCATTTTGAAAGTGGAGGTTTTTGCGTCTATAAATCGCAGCATGTCGACCTGTCATTTTTAAATGGAGCAGCGTGTCCTTTTTTGTTTGTTGGTTTTATGGGTTGTAAGGTCATGTCGACCTTTGGGTAGATAGCAGCGTTTCAGCGGAGCATACTGCCTCGATCTTCAGGGCTCAGCCGCACTGAGTTACAACCCAGAAGACCAATGTCGACTTTATTTACCGCCGTGAGATCTTCAGATTTCGACATCCTTTTCAGTGGACACATATTTCTTGTCTCAGATTATGTGTAGCCACAACCAATGAAACTGGTCTTTCATTTAAACAGCTGTTCAGATTTGAATATCAGAGTGTCATGTTTAAGGCTCATTTGACCCGTGTTCACAGTGTATGTCACGTTCCGCACGGGGTACATGTACCCCAGATTCAGAACCACGCCTAGAGACTGTTCAAGGAAATGATCGGTGTTCAGGCTGGCAATGCTACGAAACAAATGCAGTCTGTGGGCAAAATGTAGTTTAATTACTGTTAACGCTGGTGGTACATATGGTTACCACTGTCCCTCAACTGTTTTAGGCCGATTGAGAATGTTATGTGATGTTTTCGCGTGCTGTAGTGAGAGCTGTGGCCCCACAATAACAAGGAATATAACGGCCGGATGTCGTGATTGTACATTCATTAATTCCGGCACGCAAATCTGTCGTTACACTTCTTAACGCACCGCGTATTGATTTCTATGTCGTTTGTCTCTCTGAAACGTCGACATTTAAAGTAGCAGACCAACGTCGCAAGCTGTCACTTTTTCTCAAGAGTCAGACGGTTTGGTTTAGAGGCTGCCCTTTAAATCCCCGTGGTAATTATACTTACCACAGTAACTCTTCATTTCGTATTGATATGCTTCGTATGTTTTTTTCTGAATAAATATCGATTATTTCCTTAAACAGTCGATCTTTGTAATGGTGAAGTGTCGTGTTTTCTTCGCGGTACGGACTGAATTCTTAAATATTATTTTCGATCTTTGTAATGGTGAAGTGTGGTGTTTTCTTCGCGGTACGGGCTGAATTCTTAAATATTATTTTCGATCTTTGTAATGGTGAAGTGTCGTGTTTTCTTCGCGGTACGGGCTGAATTCTTAAATATTATTTAGACGAGCTTTTACATGAAGGGGGTAACCAAAATGCGGTCTTCAGGAAGAAGAAAGTTGTAGTGACGCAGCACGTGTAGAGATGGCGTGGTAGACAGCTCAAGCGTCACCCCTGAAGATACCTTGGGTTCGTTTATTAATTCCTGAGAGTTACTTCTGATGATTTCTAATTTATTTGCATTTAGAAAATGGCGTTAATGTTTTCTTTCATATCGATACGAAATTGTGCGCTTTCCAAGTGTCGGCTTGTGTTTTTGCGACATCATTTGGTTTTATTCAACCTTATTCGTCGGCCAAGGTCAGTGCAAGCAGAGAAACTCCTCGACGCTTATGAAATATGCAGGCCACGCGGATGGCTTCCCCCTGGATCAGTCCACTTTTGTTTTATCGGTGAACCTATTACGTGGTATCGATTTCAAAACCACATAAAGCAAAATAGTGACATACACGACTTAAGTCGGCAACGTTTACACATTTGGCCCCAGCCGATCATATCTCATCTCCGAATTTCCTCATTCTGTGAGAATAACGTCTCAAGATTATTGGGGTCTGAAAGTGTCGTCTTCTGGGTCCTAGTTGGCCTGTGGCGAACCCCCCTCACCCCACAGTTGAAGTGTGGGGGTGGATGATACGACAGTGACACCCCATTCGCTCTCTGTGTACGTGTTTTATTATCGATGGTCCCAGTTCACACGTGTTGTGCCCGAAAGCAATACTAAATAAGATAAGCTGCTTTTGGGTGCCCCTGTACTCGGGGTTGGTGGTTAAAACAAACGACGAAACGAAATTGTTATCGGAAGACAAATGTACGGGAAGCATCTCGGACTGAAGGCCCAGTACACCGGACGTGGCGACTGGTCGGTCGCTCGAGTGTTCTGCCTTCGAATAACCTGCAGGCTGTTCCCAGTTAATCAGTCGTAAGAATCTTAACATTCGATGTTACGTAACCCAACAAAGCGATAAATGCGTTGATAAGAAAGGATAGTTCAGAGACGTCCAAAGTTGCCCGACGTTTTGGAATGTAACATTAAGGACGCTGATCAGCGCGCTGTTGAACTCGGCGTCAACCAGCGGAATTAAATAAATGTACGGTGTTTCTGGGCTTAAGGTCGCCCGCCGTGCGTAAAGAATGGAAGGTCGTTGTGTCACGCGTGTACGGAATTACTGTTTCGCGTGTTGTAATCATTTTTGGAGCGCCTGCGTAATGAGTCCCATGGTCTTTCACCTCAATATCAATATCTTGTTGTTATTGCCAGTTCTGGAAATGTGGGCCTACGATCCAGTTGGTCTGTCAAGAAACATTACTCGCATTGTCTATTGTCAAAATGGCGTCGTGTTTTGTTATTATGTACTGTTTTATGAAACAATGTAACAACGGATTGAAAAGAGTTGGATCGGCGGAATTACGAAAGGATTAAAGATTGGGGTGTTCGTTGTTTAATTATTAAGAACTTTACCTGCTGTGTATGAAGAACGTCGATGGAATCAGTAATATTGTCTGGGCGTTTACCCCTACATAAATTGTTTTAAAAAAGTATTATATAATCACTGTATCCAGTTGTTGAGAAAATTTAACGAGATGTTGAAATCTCGTAAATAATCCTTCATAAAACGTGAACGATGACGTCACTGGACTGAGCTGCGTTGGGATTTGCGGGGAAAGTGAAGTCGCGAGTTACTTTCACGCAAAATGATCGGCCTTTGGTCCTTCAAATATCCCAGGAATCGGAAATGCGAAGTTCTCTTAGGTTTGTTTAGTGAATTATTTTATTTGATGTTTAATCACTTTAATATCTCATCTCTGCACCAGTAAATAACCATGTTTTGCCTGTAGTTGTATCAGATTTTGCACTGTCTTGCACGCCGTTCTTTACAGCGCACCTTCTGCACTGAACTCGTGTCTCTTTGTGAAATGTCCGAGGTTTATTACGTCTTCAAAGAATCACTGAACGCGCTTGGTTCGAACCCCCGGATGTTGGTGTCTGCTCCCTAGCAGAAACTTGCTTAAGTAGGACGTGGAAATTCTTCGGAAGGCTACAAATTACAAATGGCAACCCATGTTTCTGGACTTTGTTGTTTTTTAAAAAAAAAAATTTTTTCCTTAAAGTAGATCATAGAAACAAACGTGACGAAACCTGGATTAAACGGAACATTTATTCACGTGACTAGGAGAACATCGAGTGGAAACCTGACTCAAAGTAACCCGGAAAAAGCGATAACAAACAACATGGTAACCCTGAAGATGGAGGCAATATTTTTCTCCGAAACGTTACCCACTTGTGGACATCACAGTTCATTTGTCACGGTATTTTGCTGTTGAAAGTGGTTTCATGCGCGTCTGTTTGTGTCCTTGAAAGATTCGACCGCTATCTGCTTCACGCCTTTACGCGAATTTGTAACTCCCCCATGCAAACTTCATTTCCTTTTCCGTTGTGAGTTACGTAAGTTTTGTGTCTGTAAGGATCTAGCCACGCGATTAAGCATTTCCCAGCTTCAATCTCCCTTCTCCTTCTGCACCGACGCCGTCTAATGTCAATAGATCCCGTTTTACGTAACGGGTATCTTCCTTCCCACTTTCAAGGCGGTGAGTCCTGATACGGAGGGAGAAAGGAGTGTGTTTCGAAGTGGAGACACAAACTCTGTTCGCTGTTTGTAGTAGCAGCACCGAACTGTATGGAGATTGTAAGAAAGGAGAGTTGCACGTGATTGATGATGGTTTCATGGAGGTGCGTTCTCTTGTCTCTTTGAAGCCCATTGGTGGCTGTACCGCCTGCATTCTTCCTCAGTGTATGTATGTGTTTCGTACTATCCTCACAGTAAACAGCGTTAACCAGTTGATATTCGTAACGGTGAAGTGTGGTGTTTTCTTCGCGGTACGGACTGAATTCTTAAATATTAATCAGACGAACTATGATTCTCAATGTAAACAGCGATTATTTCCTTAAACAGCGTTAACCAGTCGATCTTTGTAATGGTGAAGTGTTGTGTTTTCTTCGCGGTACGGACTGAATTCTTAAATATTATTTACAAGAGCTTCGGCTTCGAAGGGTTGATTAAAACGAGCGTTAACCAGTTGATCTTTTTAATGGTAAAGTGCGGTGTTTTCTTCGCGGTACGGTCTGAATTCTTAAATGTTATTTAGGCGAGCTTCGGCTTCATATTCAGAAGGCCTTAGGTTCACATTCTGGCGGAGTATCATCCACGTAAGTGCGTGATTTGTGTTATTTATTCCAAGCATTCCTGATACGCCCATACCTTCATAGACCAAGATTAAAAAGCATTCAGGATAAAGCTTCCTCCTTTATAACCCGCTGTAGAGCGAGAAAGCATCACACTTCATTCATATGTATTTTAATTAACCTAACAGGTTCTTCGCGTACTGCGTCATAGGTTTTTATTAATCTGACTCTAAATCTCCACGAATAATTGGTCTCTGTTGGTACATCCAGTGCAGAGGCTGGTAATTAAATACATCTAGCGGTCGCCAGACGATGCTCTTATGTGCCTTGGAGCTCCGTGGTTGGAACATTGCGTGCC
Organism: Zootermopsis nevadensis; assembly: GCF_000696155.1. The sequence continues at coordinate 500,286 of NW_019060329.1, read as the reverse complement.
ATTGGAGCATGTAATCGATGGCGGGGCCTTTAGACGAGAGAACGTAAAATATGGAACAGGAAATTGACCTACATGCACGAAGGTGGGGAATTTTCTTTTCTACGTGGTAAAATTGGAAGCTTGGTTATAAATTTTAAATGTTAATTGAACCGTACAAGCCTTTACAATAAAAAGAAAGTTTTGATAAGTAGAAACTGAACTGTACAGACGGCACGTTGAAATTTCACGGTAACATGACACGCGCAGTAGAGATCCTAGTATCAAATGATTTCTTCTGTTATAGGAATAATCAGAGGCTTGAGTTTTCATTTGGTGGTGTAGTTACAATTTTTGTTTCCCATTATGAACATGCTCTTAGTATGAAATTTAGTAATGGTGAACTAATTGCAAAGCTTCGTTATTTTAATGGCAGCAGCTTACACGTTACGTAGTCCCCCAGGAAGTTCTGTGTTCCAGTATGTAGCGCAATTGTTCATTATGTGGCCAGACTAATGTGATTGCAAACCATATTTCCCTGTCCACGCCTTGACAGCACTCTCATTTACGACTTTTCATGAAAGGTTAAAGGTTACTATGAATAAGTAATTTATAACCACTCATAATTATGAACATTCAAGTTTGCACGCCGGATGATTCCAGCGGTACTGTAGTTTTTAATTTGATGTTTCTGCATTTCTATCAAGATTTTAGATTTGTCAAAGACACTGTACCAATTACCAAGGTTACGTGGCAGCAGATAATGCAGGGCAGATGGCCAACATCTCGGTGTGGTTACAGCTTCTCTTTCATGGAGGACTCCATTATCTTCATATTCACAAGCCTCGCCTGTGTCGGGATGAATTTCATGGTGCATGACTTTTTATAGTAATTTTCTGTCCTGTGCTGCTTTATAGACACAGCTGTTGTCATATGTATTTGCCTGTCCCTTGTTTCTAAGAAGGAATACATGAGCATGAATTTGTTGGGTAATTCTGATGTACCGAGAAGCGTCGCAGAAGAACGTGTTATTGTGCTGTCTTTAGCTGTTGGACGCTTGTCGTGTCAATTTTTAATGGATTTTGGTTTGTATGTTGTTCCAGGTTCTATAATGTTTCATGTTCGGAGACGGCCGGCCGACTACCATCCTCGTAAGCGGAAGAAGAAACCTCAGCAGAAATGGAACAAGGGCAGCGAGCTTACGGAATATCGCTACGAGGATGGTTATGACAGACTGCCCTTTTTCCTCGAGCTAAACCCAGGTGCGTTGTGTTGTGATGCTTGGTCCACTTTTTTCATTCAAGGAGTATTTAATTGAGGGGCTGAATGGGCTCCTAAAATAATACCCCCCCCCCCTCAAGACTCAAACTAACTTCCTCTTTTGTTAAATATTAAATTGAAGCCAAAGGCTATGAATGTTGTACTATTTCTTCTCTCATGTCCACATGAAAAACAATGTTCAAAAATTCAGATTCACTTTCCAGGTTTATAGAAGCACACGACTTGCATTTACTGACGGTTTTTCTGCTCTGCAGTTGTAATTACTTCTTTCTGTATTTTCAATTTTAATAATATGAAGATGAATCTAGTGTTTAATTAATAGAGCATATTAGCATTGAAGTCAGTAATTGTAACTGCGCGCTTTCAGATGGTACAGATATTGTAAATGGCACACCAAAACGCCACGTCCTCCACCCAAATGTAACTGAAGTTGGCAGTGAACGACCGATCAACTCGGCCGGATCGCAGCAACATGGCCACCAGTCACAGTCGTTGCAGCTTTTTGGACCGAACGTACAGCCGAGGCACTGCGTCATTGCTCACACGGAAGGAATCGTCACGGTTACGCCGTGCAGTGGGAATGCGGAGACATACGTGAATGGTCAGCGGATCTATGAGACGACAATTTTGCAGGTAACACCTTCAGTCGAACTAGTAATAAGTCCGACTGGGGTTCGATCCCCAATGGTCAGAGGATTTTTCCTCTAGCCGCTGCGTCCAGACCGGCTCTGGGTCCCACCCAGCCTCCTTGTCAGTGGGTACCAGGGGTAAAGCACACCTGAGGCGTGATGCTGACCACTCACCCCATCTAGTGACGAGGTCAAGAATGAGTACGATCTGTACCTCCTCTCCCCCCAAGCAACCTACGTGGCATTTAGCGGGACGGCTTTACGTTTACGTTCGGAGACAGAAGTGCTCCGCGTGGACTGAATTGTTGATCTCTGCATGTACTTTTACTTCTTCAGCCCTTCGAATGTGGCAACCATGCCAGATGGCGTGCCTTCAAAATTAGAGCCGAAGAAGACGTTAATAGATTAAATGAACGTGATTGTTATTCAGTACATGAAGTTCAGAAACTGGTTCTTGAAAGAATTCCTGCCGGACTTGTACTCGAGTGGTTAAGGTCGGGATGTTTTTGTTGCTCCTTAATTTATTTCCATAATT
>NW_019060329.1:467716-485989 GCF_000696155.1 Zootermopsis nevadensis | reverse complement strand
CGTTGTTGTGTTGCGTGTTATATTTTCTCACGGACGCTCGGAGCGCCCGGAAGTTGGGGGGGGGGCATCATTATAATTGTGTAGGCTGCAGGTTTTAAGTATCCTTTTCTTATGTTGGCCATGTTTAAGAGACTCCCCGAATCGGAAATTAAAGTAATTGTCTTGTAACAGCAAAAGAAACATTTTCACAGCGTGTTGTTCAACCTGCCATGACGATGACGCATCGGAACCACGTTTCGAATGTAATTTCTTTGTTTTTGTTGGGGGGAGGCGAAGAGAGGCTCCTCCCTTCCTGCGGTTTTGACCTTGTTTCTTGAGATGAAAATGTTGACTTGGGACGTCATGTCCTAATATATTCTACAAACGCTCGTCTCTCTGGAACTGAACTATTGAAAATACTTTCAGGGCGATGTCGAATCTCCTGATCCTTTCAAAATTTACTGTCCTCTTTATTAGTGGACGTCTTATGGCTAGGTTAAAGCCCGCGTGAGGTTTTCGGACGTAAACACAGGCTCGCGAACTCCCTTAAAAGAAAACTTTAAGAAAGAAATTCGCTTATAACATTTTGAATATGTGATCATCGCTTGAAACAAAAACCTTTTATGGATGAGATTCGAAGTATAAAGATGGATGTCACCCTGATGATGGAGGCAGTAAGATCCTCTGAAACGTCGTTCACTATCTACCATTCTGTGTGGTGATGCATCCCAGAAGACAGCCGTCTTAGCATTTCACGTCATTGACATCTGAATTTGTGATGCAGTTACCATAGTTACAGAGGAGCGATATCGGACAGCAGTCGCCTGCCTCTGAAACTGCTCCCCCCCGATCATTGCAGTGTAATGTTGATACCCTTGACCTCAGCATCCAGTCCTCTCGATACAGTACTTGAATACCAGTCTGACATTGCACCCACCCACAAGTCGCTACTACCAGTTGTATCATCTGTTTCAAAAACATTTGATATCTGTCTACATAAACACTAATTTCTTTGAGGTTATGTTCGTTTGGTGTAGACACAGCTAAGTGTCGCGGACAAGATCTTTGTAAGAAGGTGGCAGCTAAGAAGTTTAAAAATTAAATTGGAGGATAATATTAAAATTTGTCTTAATTTTATAGTGCATGAGGATGTGCGTTGGTTCGAACTGGTTCAGATTAGGAACTAGTTTTTTTCTCTCAGTACCATTTAACTGGTACTGGTGAGTAATTTGATGAGACAGCAGAGCCCTAAGGATCATCCCCCTAAAACCAAAATTTGAAGTTGAATTTTATCCTGAGCCGGACAAACTTCTGATTTTTCATTCAATTCAGTACGTGGAGTACGTTTTTTTGCATTCCCTTGCCTAGCCTGTAATTATGCAACCTGCTGTGTTTCTAGGGCGCAGGACAGGACCGCCTGGGCATCTACATCAAGTCTGTGGTGAAAGGCGGAGCCGCGGATGCCGTAAGTTGAACTATTCACACAACTAAAACTGTGCAATTCCACTCCCAGCGTTCATAAATTGATTGAGTTGTGGAAGTCGGCTTCACGAGTGCGATGCTCCTTTGTTTTTGTTTTTGTTGCCAGTTAATTATGTGGGCATGTGATTTAAAATAACGTCAAGAACGCTGTCTTTCAGGATGTTGGCTCAACGTCGCGGAAGACGGCCGTCTTGATACTCGTTGCCGTGAAAACCTGAAATCACGCTAAATGTTTATCAGAGTGAAAAATGTTTTGAACAAGACTTGTTGAAGGAAATTGAGCGCACGTTTTTGGCCGAGTAATGGAGTGAATGCACCAGAATTGATACGCTATGCGCACGTTCATACATCTTTGTCTCTCTCTCTCGCTTTCTATGTATGTTGATTATCCATTATTCTCTTCAGGATGGCCAATTACAAGCAGGTGACCAGCTGTTGAAGGTTGACGGACAGAGTCTGGTTGGAATTACACAAGAGAAGTAAGTTAAAAAATTTTGAATTTGTTTTTAAATTTAAAAAAGAAGTTTTTCCAGGTATTCATTTCGTCTGTTGTGTGCCGATTAAGAGCCACCAGCAGCAAGAATGATAAAAATGGTGCTCTTCTTTTGTTCACAGGGCAGCTGAGTATCTCGTTCGAACTGGTCCAACTGTAACGCTGGAGGTCGCCAAGCAGGGTGCCATTTACCATGGTTTAGCAACGTTACTTCAGCAACCGTCGCCAGTCATGGGAAGAGGTCAGACTAGCTTTGTTTGCTTTTCATACTGTATTTCAAAGCGCCAGATATCGAAGTGTCGATGTATATTATTTTCCATTAGAATTCTTAATTAGGATAACTTGAGAATGGTTTTCTGTACTAACATTTCTTCTAACACTTTCCTAACAGCTCCAAATCTGACAAGACCTCGCCCTAACTCCGAACTGCTTACTCCAACTTATGACATCGCACCTACCAGAGGACACCTGGCACCAAGCATGTCTATAGCAAACCTTCATTCTTCGGCTTCGACCGGCAAACGATATCCGAGCACATATCAGGAAAGAGTTGACTGGAACAGCCAATCAGGTCTGGCCTCTAAGGAATGTTTGTACCCTTTGAACCAATCTATTTATTCTGCGGTACATGTGAATCCTGTTCGGAATTTATCATCTCATTCTCCTTACCATTGTGAGTGCGTACGATGTGCCACCTCGTATTTAACCAGTGAATCTGGTGGTGCGTCAGGCAACACTTTGACTGTACCTCTCTCTCACCCCGAACACTCGACTCTTAAGGTCATTGGCACGTGTAAGATGAATGATGGGAAACGCATCGGTAGGTTTCGTAATGCGGAAACAAATACGGAGTCGGCTACTACAAAAAATGGAGACGCGAGTTTCTCGTTACGCGTTTCTCCTCCCGAAAAGCAAGAGTACCCCGCGTTGACTAAATTCTTCCATAATAAGTTTTTGAAAGGACGCGGCGTCGAGTCGGATACAGTTGGTACCGCTAAGAATAACGTCGCTTTTAAACCAGCGCAGATGCCTGGGATTGCTATCGAAGTTGAAAACAGTTCTGTGTCGTCTGTTGTATCGAGTGGAGACCGCGATGATTCTGCTTCTCCGTGCTGCATGAACGAATGTTGTTCCGCGTCGTCGACGACGTCCGACTCGTCGGATCCGTCTGCGAACTGTAAGACGGGCAGCAAATGTAAATATTCTGAAATACCCGAATTTAAATTAGCAAATAGAAGAAATTATGAGACTGCAGATCGAAGTATCCGTGCGAATGGGAATACGAAGAAAGTTAAGGATGTCGACGATATCTTGCTGAGTAATCTGAACACCAGTGGCTCCAGTATGCATCGTAAACTGGAGAACAAGAATATTGAGGTCGATGGCACTGACGGACATATGATAATGTCGATGCTTAATTTGGACCTGAGCTGTATTAAAGATGATGACAACTCATCCGACAATAGTAAACAATCAAAATGTTGGAAATCTCCCGAAGAAGTTAGGTTAGGGTACGGCCGTGTCGCTGCCTTGGCTAAACATTTTTCGCACCTTGAAGACAGTGGACTGATACGAATCTGCGGAAGGGGAGGGTGTAGAGGAAGAACTAGGTCAGGTCTTTGGAGCGGAGCGTTTAAATCAGTCCCTGACATGACCAGAACATGTCTTAGAAAAGATGGTAATTGGGATTGTCTCGTACCGGTACGTCCCAACTCGTGCAGTCACGTATGCGGTGTTGGGCTGGGAGCCGTCAGTTACAGCGCTGATCGCTTGTCCCTTGGATGCGGAAGTGACGACTTTGAAGTGCAGGATCAGTACAAGAGCTGTGAGGAGCTTGTCTCGCGAGATGACGGCGCTGAATTTAAGATTGCAGGGAGTGGGGACAAGGAATTTGAGACAGTAGCAAGGCAGTTAGAGGACCAAGAAATGACTCGAGGACACGAAGATGCGTCACAGTCAAGTTATGACGGAAGTCGGGAGAATAGGCAAGTTTTAACTGAAGTTAAATCGGTGGGAAATCAGTTACGGTGTTGTATCAGTAGCGCTAACGGTTGCCTACAACAGCATGAAGTCGGTGCGGCAAAGCACAGAGCTTTTATCTTACTTACTTCAAAAGACACACCTGTCAAGCACAGTAAAAGTGTAGAGAGCTTTATGTCAGCAGTACCTTACGTTGGTAGCTATCAGGACCTCCCTTTGTTCAGTTCTGAGCGGCCGAGGAGCGAAGATAACATTTTGAAAGTTGGACCTTCTAAGGGTAATGTGCGCTCATGGGACAAAGAAAGACGTCTCTGTGCCGAAACTGAGAGTCATTTGAGACCTTGTTTAAAGTCCGAGAGCGTTGTGTTTCCAAATCAGATGAAGTTTTGTCGATTGGTAGACCATAGACCCAAGAGTGAGGATAATATCCTGCTGTCGGCATCTGTTCAAGACAAGTTTTTGGTCGGTTGTGGTGGAAATGAAGTGAGAAGTAATTTGGAACCTCGGTTAGCCAGCGCTGGGAGCGCGAGCAAAGAGCCGGAGCGCGCCGGACGTGGACTCCCAGTTCTCACAAGGTGTAAGCAACAGATCAATCATGTGAATGCTGTCGTGTTTTGGTGTTCTTATTATTTGAACCGTTTTCCTTTCGTTTGTCTTCATGATGCACCTTACGTTGAACACTAATTTTACCATTTTATGTCGTATCTGGTAGGGCAGTTCGTTTGTTTTCTCTGCGTAGATTTACGTGGCACTTATTTTTACATCGTTGGGGGCATAAGTTATTATTTGAAATATGTTACGTATTTTGCATGTGTGTTGCAGATCGGCATGGCTTACGTAACTTTGCTTTACATTGTGCCATTCAGGTTACACTGAACCTGGGGAAACTTTCTGGCTCGGTTGTGCCGCTCATCTCTTTTCCTAGAAAAGCTGTGACTGAGAAAACAGCTTAAGAGAAATTTTACTGTATATTTTCTCAGGCACAATATCCCATCCATAATGCATGAAGTGTACACATTTTTAAAAGTTAAATTACTCTGTGTTCCATATATTTGCAGTTTTTATTTCAATTAGCGAATCTTAGGAGTTCATCTAAAGGTAAGCATTGCGGCCGGTAGACGGCAGATATTATGGCCAGAGACGAGAATATAAAAAGCTTAGACATAGACTGGAATGATTATAATTAAATGATTAATTGTTAATTTGTTTGTGACGAGATTTAATTTCTGTTAGACATAGTTTCTTTTTGTTGTGTGAGTGTGTTTGCGCGCGTGCGTGCATCCAATGGGTCGCTATGTTCAAAATTGGGAGTGCCATGTGCACACAGCATAAATATACTGTTTTTTTTCCCCCCTTAAATAAGGATAATAGGAAAAAATATGTTTGGGCTATTCACAGAATGGAAACTTAATTTGGAGTGTCCCATCATTCAATGTGGAATACTTATCAAGCTTAAGGAAAGTTTTCTGACAAATGTACGCACGTCGCTGTAGAGTACTTTATACAGGCAACTATTGACATCTGCAGCCATTCAGAAAAACTATTGTCCTCATACAAAGTTGTTACTTACTGTTGTAATTGCTTAATTGTACAGGGCCTCGTCGTATGAGTGAAAGAGACTTGCCGTCAAGACTCCTAAGTGAGCAGAATCACAACGGAGATTCACGGCGACACATGGCACCCCATGCACCCATACAGAGTTCAAAATCTGTTCCATCACTAAACAGTGAGTATTTGTACATGTTTGAATACTGTCACCGTAACACGATGATGAAACTTTACTAATGACTTCACCTTTCCAAGCACGTTACAGGTCGTCCGTGATATATGTAGTGGCGTGTGGTTACAGAAGGCGCGCAGTCAATTTTACAGTGGCAGAACAACTGATATTAACGAGATCCGAGGTTTCCATGGCAGAGAATTTGGGTAATGGCATTTGGGGTTGTGGTACTGTCTGTTTATAAAACCACTTATGTTTACGAACATTTTGGAGGAACTTCTCTCTTCCATCTTCAGGGCAGAAGTCCTCTGTAACCATCTACGAGGCTACGTGATGTCGACCCAGAAGATCAGAATCGAGCTGATGTTAATCACCATTAATCTCTTCTAGGTGGAAACAGCGATCTTGTTCATGGACCCACATCCCCTGGGCCAGCACCCACTTCCACCCCTGGCAGCAAGCAACATGAGGTATTCAACCCTGGCTACAGCCGCACCTCATCCACAAATAGCATTCCCCAGAAAACATATGAAGTCCAGTCACAGCCTGCCAATGGGGCAGGGATCAGGTCAAAGTAAGTTCTGGTTTATTACAATTTTTCATGATCTTTATTAACTTATGACGATGGAAGTTACGACAGTTTTTATAAATTAGATTTTCCGTGAGGATTTCATTTCGGAATTGGAGAAGAAGCCATGATAGTGTCGTCACCAGTGCGTTGGATCCGTCTCTTCCGTATGTTTATTGTGTACTGTTTTATTTTTTCATAGATCAAGTCAGAATCTCAATGATCCTCGCATCCCCGCGTCAGCATTGCCACCAAGTGGCCTTGTTTCAAGGCAGTCTTCGAATCCAAGCCTTCACCATCCTCCGCATCTGCAGTCACCAATCCAACCACATCACATGAATCAGCATCCACACCCAACTCAGATAAACCCGCAACATCCATCGCAGAACCAACATCCTTCCCATACAAATCACCATCCGCCACTGCAATCGCTGCATCCGTCCCAGAACCTTCCCCACCACCCATCACAAAACCAACAGCAGCATCCACCTAATCAGCATCTGATGAATCAGCAGAATCAGCAAGGTGGCGATGGGGAGCGTTTCTATCAGAATTTAAGTATTTATAGAAACCACGAACTGCACAACGGCTATCCACCTCCGAGCCCGAATAGAGGGAAACTGCCCAGCCCACAAGCTCATGAAGACAGGTGTGTGTGATCTTCACGGTGCCTCTTGCAAGTGCCGTAAACTCTGTATATTTAAAACGAAACATAACCTCTTCTTTTTTTTTGACTACCCCCAGTCCACGCCATTTGTTGGAAAATCTAGATATACTCTTTGAGGTAAACTTTCCCAGTCCACGCCATTTGTTGGAAAATCCAGGTATACTCTTTGAGGTAAACTTCAGTCCTTTGCTTAAAAATCAGAGTTTTCCTGTTTTAGTGCGAGATTCTTTCTGTACAGTTTTATTTATATTGTGACCTTAAAACTTAACAGGCGAATAAATACATTTAAGTTACCGTGAGTCTGAAAAATTTTACGTCTGTCTCTAGCACCGAAGAGTTTGGCATTATACCTGTTCTGTAACGCTGTTGTTTTGCAGAAGTCCGACACACCAGCAGAAAAGTTTGCGAGGCTCGCAGTCGTCTCTGCACCGTCCGCCAGATGGCCTACAACCTGGTACACGAGATCGCCCGGCCTCAGCCTACATTCCCCAGAAAGATCAGTATGGTAGCCCTCAACATGTCTCGGTAAGTAATCAAGTAACGTTTCGTTTGTTTCTGATCTTACGACACTCCGGGTTCTCTTTTAAGTTTAATTTTCGTGTAAGAGCCGTAAGTTGTAATCAGTTCATAAATACTGGTGGTGCATATTAAGTTCCTGCGTTCCGCGGGCAGTAATAGAAATTAAAGTTACTTTAAACTTACTCTATCATATCATGAAGTTACTTGACTGCTAATTGCAGGGCATGGCTCCCCGTTCTCAGTCAACTCGTGACATCATGAGGCAAGAAGCAAAACTGCAAGAAATGCAAGAAGAAATCCGGAGACGGGAAATGAGAGGAGGAGTCACGTCGCCGCAGCATTATCCCCTGCAACCAGGAGTGCATGCCCGACCTCAGGTGGGGTGGCATTTATTATGTTGTGCGGGGCAGTTGCTCACGATATATGATAAGGAAGATGACTAGCTGTTGGCTGCTTATATTAGCTTAATTGATTTTTTTCATCGTTGCATTATGTTAATATTTAATTAAACTTACACAGATTTTAAATTTCTGTTTCAGATGTTGCCTGGCCATCCTCAACGAGTCCCCAACACCAATTATCCGTATCACAACCAAGACCCAAACAATCCCCTTCACGTTCAGCATAACACCATGCTGCCTTTTTCGCAGTCCCCCGGTGGTGGCCAGCCTCAGTCGTCCCCATCATATAGTGGAGCTCATCCTCATGTGGGGTATGCCCCTCCTCCCACAGCACCCAAACCTAACCGTTATCCGGGCCCCGTACACGCCGGCAGTGAATTACAGAGGCCACCCATCCCCGCAGATTCTAACCACCAAAATGTGTTGGGACACGAAATTCAGGGACAAGTAAGGCCGCCTTTAGGCAGCGATTCGCAAGGGTCTGCTCGACCATCCATGCCCCCTGAAGATGTGGGTTACAGAGACTCTCCTCCACCACCGCCACCTCCAACGTCAACGCATCCTCTTTACCAGTCAGGAAGCTCGAATACAGGACAGAAACTGCTCTCGCCTTCTGCAAATTCTGATAACAGGTCGGTATCACCTTTGACGTAATTCATGAACCTTGCTCATTTAAGGGGCGGGAAGAAATAAATTTATTTGGGGATCAGCTCCGAATACTCACGTTAGCTTGCAGTGGAAGTGTTTAATTATGGTCTGTACAGTTTTCGGTTTGAAAGAATCTAGCCAAATATGGATCAAGGGAAGATCAGTTACATTACGGTGGTGAATGCGCGTTTATTGTAACTCGGACTTCCGTGCACGTGCAAGAAGTTTAAAAATGATTAACGGTGGTTGGGTTGTGATCTTCTGGGCAGTTACTGACATATCAAAGGACTTCTACCCTGAAGATGACTGTGTGCCGTTTTCTGTCGTCTTAAGTAGCTTCACTATACTTCGTGATTTTTCTGTGAGGTAAATTATTGTTTTATTTCTGTTGACAGGTATACAGCGAGTATGGGGGAGCCTCCTAGAGGAACCTACTACCCCGCCTCTCCAGGCACCGGAAACCAGCCGTCTCGCCACTACCAGTTTAATGCCACAAACCCTTGGGAAAGAGAGGAACGGGAAAAAGTAATCAGATATTCAAATAATTTCTGCTTGCCTGTTGACTTTGAATGCTCCTGTGGTGTTGGAATTTAATTGGTTCTTTGTTTTGCAATATTATGGTTCGTTCAAGTGTTTCTGTGTACTGTGATTCTTTTCGAACTATTCTTAAGTTGCCGATGAAGGAAGGTTGACAATCTGTGGCTGACCTTATTGAAGCACATTAAGTTATTGCAAGTCTTGTTTTAAGTCTGGGTAAACCTGAATGTGTAGGTGATCTAAGATGACATATTTTCTGTGTTTCTTTTCTTTTTCTTCCTCTGACGTGGCTCATTTGACAACTGAGTGTCTCTGTATGACAGCTTTGCTAACCCGTTGTTTCCGCCTTGATTTTGATCTCTCTCTTGGGCATCTTCCTATTAATTTCATGCTCAAAACTGTCTGAATTTGTCTTCGTTTCATTCTTAGAATGTGCTCTTAATTAGTTCTGTCTGATTTTTTAGTTTTTTTATTCTGTTCCCTTTGGTTTCTCCTTCCATACCTTTTCAAAATGTCTGTGTTACCTTTTTTAAAGAATGGCCCCTGATTATGTTTGCTTTGATTCAAGAGTTTCTGTTAATACATGCGTTCCATTGTTCTCATTTTCGTTAGCATCAATCAGATTTCTTTTGTCACTTGTACGTACCAAATGCAGTTTGTTCCTGTATGATAATGAACGTTGTGACACATAAGAAGTTTGTGTCATTTGATCTGTACATTTGTACACTGTTTAGTATTTAGTACGCTTTGTTCAAAAGAAATGTTATCGCACTGATCAGATGTACTTCTGTATTTTTATAGAAGTTTCAGTGCTCATTTATAAGATTAATTCAGAGAACCATAGAATTAAATTAGCAATAGTTGTGATGATGCTTTGAGTGAGAATGGAGTTTGTATTAAATTGGTAATACTGAAAGATCAAGTAATTTGTAGTACACTTTCTTGATAAATAAATGTCTGATCTGCCATGCTGACTCGAGTCCAACATCAGAGGGCTCCACAGAATGTTAAGATTCCTTCGATGAACCCCAAGCACAATGTGTACAGGTTTGGTAATGTGTTACGTCTTTTGTGTCTTTGTGATGTGCATGTCGTAACAGTCCTTCCAATCCGTGTGCTTTCGGTTTCTGCCCGCCCTTTTCACTGGCTAGGAGCAGCAGCGTCGGCGAGAGGCTGCGAGAGCGTGGCGTGACCAGCAGATTTCGGAACTGGGTGGCCTGCCTCAGCGCACGTCTCAGCAGGAGGAACAGCTGCGAGCACTCAAGTTGGAGCGAGAATTCCAGCGACGCGCAGAGGAGTGCGCGCGGCAAGAGGAAGAGGAGGAGTGCGAAGAGGAACAAGTAAGGGAGATTAGGATTCCCCGGGCTTTTGTTGTGGCTTTGGAGCAGAGTGTGTGTGTTTGTGGTTATGCGTTGTACTACATTTACCCTTACCTTCTTTGGGTTCTGCGGAACCAACGCCGTAGTACTCTGCTAGGGTCAATGCTTTTCGTGCAGTAATGTAAGATGTCATTACTTTGTTCTACAGCATGATTTTTCGAAGTTTGCTGGACTGTAAAATGTAATGAGGCTCTTGCTGTGAGCCGTGTTGTGTCCCTTGCTCATACTCCGAGCTTTTAATCAAATAAGTTTGGTTTTCTGTTTGGAAGATATATTTATGCACAGGGTGATTGGCAGCATGTCGGAAGGTGGAATATAGTTTGGCAATGAATGAACAATTGCTTGTTTAATTACCTGTATCAATTGTAGTGGTTATTTAGCGTTGCATGATATGTAAGTGTTTCATATTTGGTGAATTTTAAAGGATTAGGAAGGAAGCATTTTTGTATGATAATTATATACTTTGAATACTTTTTACGCTACTAAAATTATACACTAACACTAAAAGAAAATACTATGCTGCACTATGGGGGACATGAGGTATAGTTTTATCCGGAACCGCGGTATAGCGAACCGCGTTATAGAGGGGTTGTACTGTATTCTGTGTCAAAATCACTGTATTTTTCTGTTTATTTATGATGTTTTTAATATTACTGTCAGTAGTCCAGACTGTGTATACCGCACAATATGTGCGATTAATTTCAAGAAATGTCTTTCATTCCTGGGAGAGTAATACCACCAGTCTCATTATATGTGACTGGTTGTTGATACTATCATGTGAAATGTGTCTTTCCAGGAGAGTGTGGATCGAGTACAAGGTTTGTTGCACATGGCAGCACAGCAGCAAGATGATGCGGACCACAGTCGAAGCCAGAATACTCGGCGACCGCAAGATTTTCAGCAAAATGGGCGACCGTCAGTGCTGCCTGCTGCTAACACTTTGCCATCCACAGCAAATACTGTGACAGATGAGAAGGAGAAGGTCAAGAGAATTGAGGAGATTAAACGGAAGCAAACAGAGGTGAACTCCGGCAGGGAGGAGGAGGATTGGATGTTGCATGATACCTCAAAACGAAGGGTAAGTGGACTCTGTATTCTTGCAATCCGTAGAAATGCGCCACTATTAAAATATTTTTTACTTAACCTGTGTCTTCCCTGCTAGTGAACCAATTGAGCCAATAGGCTGGTTTTGTGGTGTATTCAGTTTTTATAAATAGTGCGACAGACTGTGCTGAACAACGTTGCTAAGGTCAGTCAGGAGGAAGAACAGGAAATTACCCCACAAGGTATCGTCACGCAGTGTTTATGTTTTTCATGATTGCCATCACTTATTGCATAAAAGTTTCTTACTCTTCCAGGATGAAGAAATTAGACACAATCTTCAACATCAGATGCTGCAACAGCCGATGTCTCCACATCAGCCACAGAATCAAATTTTATCTCCAAGTCAACAAAGCAATACATCCGTGTCCAGACCACTGACTCATGTTCCACACGCAGTAACAACACCAAACAATAATCAGTACATGCTACCTACACCAAAACCTGCCAATCCTAGCCATCTGCGTTTAGATAACCTTGTCATAAACGGTCCAGCGTCTCCTCCTCCGCAGATTCATCACACCACCTATCAGCCCACAAATCCTCATCAACAGTATAATGGTTATCTTACATCCCAGTCATCAAACAACATTACTACCACGACAAGCAACTATCACCAACATGACCACAGTAAATCACCTGCAGGTACCACATTGCCGCTGTCACCGAATGCAACGCAGAAAGTAGAGTCAATTAATTATTACCAGCATCAGGAATCAAAGCCGCCATTTGTTAATAGCGCATCGCCCTTACAGCAAAGTGGTGCACAGAGGCTAGACTCCCTTCTGCTAATGAGCAGTGGTCAGCAGACGAGTAGTTCGAATGAAAGGAACTCGAATCTTCTGGTTCCACCTCAGCCACCAGAGAGGGGATCGTCATTTACAGTAATGTCTCAAACGCAGGGTGTATTGAGAAATCCCAGTACAAATATGTTGTCAGCCGGCTCTGAGCGGAGCAGCATGGCACATAGCAGGGGGTCAGAAGCTAATCCAACAACGAAAAGGGTGTCATTCCACGATCCAAACGCCAATCAGCCACCGCCTCAGCCGCCGATGGAACAGATTCGGGAGGATCCCGATGTAAGTAACACTTGGTTGAAGTTAAAAAAGTTGAACGCAAATGTCGTTTCGCAGTTTCTGGCAGGAACTACTACGATATAGGAAAGGTAATTTTATTATTCTTATCTAGAGATACTCGACGTAGAAACCTCGAAGCACTTGGCGGGTAGTCGTGGAGTTCCTGCTGGGAGCCAGGAAGTGACAGTTGCATTCATCTTTAGTAGTGGCTGTTTGGCTTCTCAGGAAGGACTTTGCTCCACGTAGTCGGTTCAAAATTAAATGCCGTCATTTTGTAGTCAGTTTGGTGCGTGACGCGCCGTATTTGTTTCATGCAAGTCGTACGATTAACGTACCTGTGCCTGTTGCAGCACTTCATTAATGAGGCTGAGACTTTATTGGCATCTCCAAAGAGCCCAGATGGCGGTTTGTTTTCTGGAAATACACCGGGAGTGATCGGAGCTCAGGAAGTTTACAAGTAAGTAATATTACTCGTGCGGATTGTGGTCTTTCTGGGTTATTCCGTGAAGTCTCGTCTAGTCTTCATGGTTTGTTTAACAATGCTCTCGGGAGCTCATACCATATAGTATATGATAAGATGATCAATGAATAGTAAAATTAGAAGACTTTGGGAGTAGGTGATCTTGGCCCAATTTAAGGACCGTCTTCATATTTTTTTTTGGGATGGATCAACGAAGAGCTGTGGTCGGGTTGGCCACTTGCTGTGATGTTCAGTGTTCTGCTTATAAGAGTTTTATTCAGCATTGATTTTTCTGCATGTAGATAATGACACAGGTTTTGCCAACCAACACGATCACACGCCATTTGCTTTCCTGGAATAGGAAGAACTTTGCGGGGTGGCACATTTTTTTCTCCGACGTAGGGACTGGTAACTGTGAGCTGTGTTGCGGGTGATGGTTGTCATTATCACGGTGCATTTCCTATATTGGTGAAGGAATGTGTAATGCAGTCCGATAAACCTGACTGATAATTTGTGCTTCCCTCAGAGATCCACGTGCTAGGTTACTGGCCGCTCAGCAGCACCAGAAATTACTGTCAACACGATCAGGTCCTCTGCCGGAGAAACTCAGTTTTAAGGAGAAAATGAAAATGTTTGCTATGGAAACAGGAGAAGATGGCACTCCGCGAGATAAAGTTAAAATCTCACGAGCCCAGAGGGAAATTGACAACTTAGGAACGCCTACTGGTTCCAACAATAATGCTAATTGATGGCAGCTGTGAAGACGTGATTTATGAATCTGGTTTGTGATACGGTCTAGGTACGGAACTCTTTTAAGACGGGAGATCGTGCGGCAGGTGCTTCTGAAAATTGTGATACTGAAGAAACTTGAGAGAGCATCAAATGATGCCGGGTTGTCGTCGTATTAATTGAATCGTCTAGTACCTCTCTGAACACAGGAAGTTTAACATATCAGTTTCTGCATTATTTAGGAGTAACAAACACTTTGCAATAGTGAAACCTCGTGTTGGCAGTCTTCATTGCAGCGAGCGTTGTCGTAAAGAGTCACGAAACTAATGTGAGGGAGTACTTTCAAAGTGGACCATCTTTCTTACATCCCTGTTGAAGTACAAGTTTGCCATCAAGCACGTTCTTCGGACCATGCGGCAGACTCGACCAAGAGGATGCCTGGTGTAAAGAAATGTCATGTAGATAGAAATAATAAGACTTGTCGAGAGAGACTGAAATAATTATCACTTTATGAAAGCAAGCATAAATGAATCACTGCAGTATGCGCTACTTCTTTGTCTTTGCTATTTGTAGGGAATTGTATGTGCTCAAGTTTAACTATGTACAGTGAGACATCTCTGCTGACAGGAAATGCAACTGGATACCATTTTTTATTTTTCCCTGTGACCAAGATGTTTCAAGTAACCAATTATAATTAATTTTCTATTTACTTTCAAATTTTAATGCGTCGCTTGTTGATATTCGTGTCAGTAAATGTATTTTTCAGTTGGAACTTCATTGTTCAATTTTATAAAAAATAATTTGAAACATGTAAAGATGCAGATGCTTTTGCATATAATTTTAGTTTGTTGAAAAGAATATCGTTCTGTCTGTTTGGCCTCGTGGCATGCGCATAGTCGTTAACGTGCCATGGTGGTATCTGGCCAGTGTTGAATGTTCTAAAGTTTTCTGTCATGTTTCTTGTCTAGTAAGGAATTTTCACACTTCTGTTTTAAAAATCTGGAGAGCATTCACTTGATTTTTGTCCAGTTTAATGCAGATGTGTCTTTAAGAGTGATTTTCGCATTATTTGTAACTAAAAAACACTTGTGATATGTATTGTGTATTTTCTTTAAGGATTTGTAATACTGGAGCATTCTACAATCTGACGGTGTTACTCTTATACGCTAACTTAACACCCAGAAAGCTCAGCCATAATCCACATGATGCCTTGATGTCCACTTTCAGTTTTATTTTTTAACGCTTAATGTTTCCTTCAAAGAGTAGCGTTTGAGGACAGACATTGTTTGGGTATCAGAGCTTATGCACAGTGTAGGTGGTCATACGTTGCGTTAGCGTACCGCTGAACTGTTTAGATTAAAATTAAAGTCTGGCTGGCAACCCTGTAATACAGGGTTTAAACCCCATGCACCCATATGATAAAGGTTAATGTTTATTTCCACCTATTAAGGATAATTACTAATTGTACTGTTAATATTCTTAAATCAATAACATTTCTGGTGATTGTGATCTGCTTGTCGCTTGTTACGTGTAGAGGAGACAGATGTATTGTAAATGTGAGAACATCGTCATCTCAAGTTTTAAAGTATCTGTTCTGTTTATTTTAATTATTAATTAAAATATAACTCTGTTTTACTATGAATGTTATAAGATTGTAATTTTTACAGTTATGTTATTGCTAGAAATGTGATAACCTATATAAGAAAATATTAGGTTAGGAACGTCGCAAGTGAAATCTTCAGATCTGTAGGTAACATGTCCACCTCCCGTGTCAGTAACTTCACTCCAGATGATTCAAAATGACCTGAAAACGTATTTTATGGCTCTCGCAGTTCTCTTATTTACTTTTCTGTGTTATTGAAATTAAGGGAATATCAAAACATTTCTTCAGATTGAGATTGAGCAATAAGTCGGACTCGCTGCAAGTTACGCGTAAGTTAATTAATAACAAGGTATGTATTCCAAAGTTATTATATAAATTCCAGATGGCTTTCAAATTAGTATAAGGTTTTGATAATATATCAAGAAAGAATTATGTAAATAGCTACTTTCCATGTATCTATGTAAAGGATGTGGCATTTTTGTGTATAGTTACAAGGCATTAGTTTTATGAGATCACATAATAAAGATATTTCTAGGTTATGTTTTTAACCTTGTTCACCCGTTGTCTTTAGAATGAACCTCTAAGGGACTTGTGACATAACTGGGGTTCTGTGTTGTGTATGTGGGCTGTACACATTGTCACCTCACAGAGCCCTTTACCTAAACTGAAAGTCAAAGTGCTGATGCCCAGGTCTGGAATCCAACCTTGGTTATTGGGTCAGTAGCCAGTTGCATTGTTGAATGGCGTACTGTAACTTCTCTGTACAGTATTTGTACCACGTCCACTACATTAGCATCTGTAGCGTAAGTCCAGTATAGTAAACTACTTTTAGATATTTACTGAGGTCAGTGTTTGGCGTGATCTACAAATATAAGTTTATGTTTTCATGAGTTACGTTACGGTCCTCATAGCAAAGCATGCCGACCTTCGTTTAGGGATGATGTATCGAGCGTGTTTCTTCCATTTTAATTTGTCAACTTTTACGCCAAGAAATCTACTACTTCCATTGTTTCATCCTCGTACTGAAAGCCTAGATTAACGTAATTTTTGTTGGTAGTACAGAATTTCATGAAGTATATTTGTCAAAATTTAATGTGAATTTATTGGCTTTAATCCATTTGTTCAAGCTAGGAAAGACATTCATACAAATTTGGAAACATTCGGTATATGGACGTGAAATAATGATAATAGTATCATCCACAGCGAGTATCGGTTCTGACTGATGGTTGGTGGTAAATCGTTGATTTATATGAGGAAAAGCAGAGGACCCAGTATTGAACCTAGAGGAACTCTGTTTTATAATGCCCCAATTTGAATCGGTGATTTTATTTTTGCTAGTTGCCTTCTATCATGAAGCTGTATTTTGAATTCCACAAAAATGTAGTTTTGACTAATAATTCATGATAGAATCAAATACTTTGAAAGATTACAAGATATTACACTGACATGCATATTATTAAGAGCGCCTAAGATTTCATATGTCAAATTGGAAAGGCTGTAATCAGCTGAGAGACTTCTCCTAAATCAAAGTTGGTCACCCTCTTACACAGGACTCTCAAATAATTTAGAGAAAGCTGTTGCTAATGAAATTGGTTTCTGTTTAGATATGCATAATTTTTCACCTTTATTGTATAGGGGTTTGACTTACGAATATTTTAGTCATTCTGGAAAAAAAACTGCCAGTGATTATTGCAAAGATAACTTAAAGGAAGACTAACATAGTCTGCACAGATTTTGAGTAAAGTTGTTGATATTTCATCATAACCATGTCAATTGTTTTATTTGAGAGAATTTATAAAAGAAAGATTGGAGAATTTTGTCCCGTCTAATTGTATACAATGTAAAAATGGCGGAGGATCTAGTTGTGGATTTATCTTTGCAGTGTAGGCAGCAGATAATTTAAATTTTTAGTGAGGAAAAAATCTCGCTTGTAGAGAGGTGTGTTCAATAGTTGTTCGATTTGGGGAAGCTTGACTGATTGATTGCATTGTGTTCCGTTGTATCTTTGGATTAAGTTCTTAGATTATCGATGTAAATCGAATTGTCATTTGTCTTGACCGCTTTGCTGCTGAGTGGGTGTGTGTGTGTGTGTCGTTCGTGTTTGAGTGATAATTTATTTCAGTGTATTATACGTAAATCAAGTTTCGTAATCCATGAATGTTGTGAGCCAACACATACAATATGTCTTGGAATAGTGATAATGTTTGCTAGTGATGATGGGTGCTATATTATGTTGGTGAATATCGTGAGATAACCTAACATTTCTTGAAGGACTGACAAGAGTAGCCATCTTGTATCGCATGAGGACTTCGCTTGTCTTTTGGCACACTACTCAGGTAAGCCTTGTTTGCTATAGCGATGTGTTGGAAGGTCGTTTGATTATTTTATGTCGACTTGTATGAAACAATCGCATTTATTTATTCGTGTAGTGGCGCTGGCTAAGACATTTAGATGATGTACGTCGATTTAGAAAGAAAAATGTGTAGTTGTTGATGGAAATTATATTTGTTACATATTTTGGGGAAGCGATATTCACCAAGACACAGAAAATGCGGAATTACAGTAGACGCCCAGGTTAAAATTACAGGAAGTCTAATCGGTATAGTGACATAGGCATTTTAACTGGAACCAACTGAACGTGAATGAGGAACGCTTTATATTACTTGATATTGGATACGTTTGAGAATCATGATGAATTGATGAAAGTGTTGCTCGCTGTTTAAACGCTCTGTACGAGTCTGAAAAGAATCACGACACACTTGAAAGAGCCAGATTAAGGACGTCTTTCCTTGAACAGTTTCTATACAAAAACAAAACAGCGTTGAATGTTATGTGATACGAAGTCGCAGATGTCAATTAGAGTAAGTTATAGTCTCTCCGGTACATGCACGGAAGCGTACTAGGGCCTAGTAAGTAAGGTCATTACCGAAC
>NW_019060329.1:421108-433703 GCF_000696155.1 Zootermopsis nevadensis | reverse complement strand
GATGTCGTCTTGCACGAAATGCTGTGGCTGTCTATGGGACTTTGAAAACGTTTCGGCACGTAAGACGAAACATCTGAAGAGCACATAAACACACAACTCTTGCTGTCCTCCGTCACAGTCTTAAAGTCCTCTTTATCGGTCACTAGCTTCGAAGAATCACTCCTAATTTTGGCATCATCTTTACATGAAGAATTTTTACAGTCTTCAGTCAAACTATGGGGCTTAATAATGCAAGTGTCTGTATTAGGATTTATGGGGTGTTTTCGGAAGTTTGGATCTTTTGTTAGTTTGAAGACTAGCACTGGAGACGAGACGACGCAGCTACTGTCGGTTGTTTTCTGGAGTTGAGCCACGTCGGTCAAAATTTTGATGTTCAGCGCCTCAGCTGCTTGGAGGAAAGACGACAAGCGACTTCTAGGAACGGCGACCGACCCGGTGTACATGAAATCCAGAAGCCACTGCATGTCGTCAGGGTGAATGTCGGGCAGAATGATCGTCACGTGGTCAGAAACCACGTGTTCCGTCAGTACTTGCTACGAAAAAAAAATTAAGATCTTATGTTTCATGCCTGTTCAGAATAACATTTGTAACTAACTGGAGAAATAATGATTGTAAAAAAATAATTTTTGGGAGTTTGAAGCCGATGAAGGGTCGCGATGCTGCAGTGATTCCCTAAACGTCCGTAACATCAGGCTGATAATGTATTGGACAGTGTCCATTGTCTGAAGTAGGCCTATGTCGAATGTATGTGGCAGTATTCTTGGCGATCTCTGTACTTCGCGAGTTGGCGAGAGACAATTGAAGGCTTACTGTTTCTTCCTTAAGAAATTTCCGAAGGCCAGAGATTATATATATATGACAGGTCTGGTGTATGTTTCAAATTGAAGACAGTTTATGGAAATGTAAAAACCAGACTCCACAGTGGAATCTGAGTCGCCTCTTACGTAAATGTTACTTTCTTATATGTGTAGAACACTGACGTTTAACGTAAGATTTCAACAGCGGATTTAATTCTTTCGCGATGGCAGATTACGGTTGCAGATTCTTGTAAAACCGTCTCTGTTAGTGAGTGTTTGTTAGTTAGTTTGTTCTTGATTTATTTACCAAAGCTTTTAATTTCCCAGACCACGAAGTGTCGAATGGCAGGTTGATCAGTGAATGTGTGGAATGCTGAAGGTACCGGTTGTGACCTAATTCAAGATCCCTGCATTTCATTTCTTACAAGCGAGAGTACGAATACCTGAAGGTACCGGTTGTGACCTAATTCACGATCCCTGAATTTCATTTCTTACATGCGAGAGTACGAATATTGACTTGAAGTACTCCTTAAACATTGGGGGAACTTGCAATTCATCATCACCTTTGACTGTGCTGCCGTCTCCATAATTTGCAGAGGGAATGTGTGGGAAAGATAAATCAAGGACCTTCTCTGTCTACACTGTCATCATCAGCAGATTGTGCAGTTGGCTTCGTCTATCTGGAATTGAAATGGCCAGTGTGGGTGACGTATGAGTTCGGCAGAAAGCCACAGAGCGTCCTCAGGAGGAGAGAGACGGCCCCCGGAAGTGGACGGTAGGTGCGAACGAGCGAGCAGTCTCGGACAGCCGATAAGGCGCTGAGCATCTAGCGTGAGAGAATGTTGCAGACGGCCTAGGAATCTGTCCGGTTTTTCTTTTTTTCAAACGCGACGTGGACTTGGAATGCCGCGAGTCTCTGTTGGTCGGGTTCATTCCTCGCGCCCTGTCGCTTACCGAAACTCGTTCCGCGTTAATTTGTACCAAAAAGATGTGACGTAAACGGACACCCAGCTGATTAGGTTGGCCTGCATGGGAAACCGTGGGACGTATATCCCATCATCGTTTTTGAAGACGTCTGTTTAATGAAGTGTCGGTACAACAGGTGTGTTTACTCTATGGTCTCGCCGCATTGAATGCAGTAAATTGAAGCTTGCGTGGAGACTCCGGGTTACATACACGACTGTTCAGAATGATGCAGGCGGACACAGGCTTACTCTTCACTTACCAGTCTACTTCCAGGTTAAAAAGAAATATTAGTGAATTTTGCATGACAAGCCTTGGGACTAATCCTTTTGAGATTTTTATGGCGACGAGGAAATCTTGGCTTGTCTCGCAGCTGTTCTGAAGTCACATGGCAGTGCCATCGATGGATTAGTGAAGAATATTGACTCTCTTGTATTCGTCGGCGCCTTTTCAACTCCATTACTTGAAACAAGGAACTTGCGGGGATTTATTTTTTCAGGCAGTCTACGCCATGAAATGCAGTCGAATGGACGTGGTTCTGGTTTCGAATTTCGGAGGTCTACCGCTCAGATCTCAGTCCAATGGTTGTACGTCTTACCTGACTTGTTTCTTGATTTTACTTAGTCCCTCCACGAAAGTGCTCGAATGCTTTCCACAGTGCAATGCGATATTTTCTTCAGGTGTGTCCTCTGAAATACCCTTGGGCTGTGTGTTCTTTTTAACTTGATAGACCGAGTTTAACACCCATGTAAAGCATCAGAGAAATTGTTTTCTTGCATTTATAGATAGCGGACGGACAGACGAATGGCAGCAGAAATTATTTCCCGAATTTAATCTATTTCTAATTTTATATTTTATATTTTGCCTTCGTCCCCAAGAATTTTCGAATTCTGACCCATTCTCAGACGATTTATATACGATTATTTTGTCCTGGAGTCTGCTGACGAGACATGAACATGTAGGCACTTCTGAATGCGTTGTCGTCCTTCTAGAATCCGGAAAAACCTCCCTGCTGCCTCGTCGTATTCGTGTTTTCTTGTCGTGAAGAAATGAAGTTGTCAGTCAACTCAATGAAGAGGACTTTTTTTTGGGCGCCGCGCAGTCTGGCGATTGTTCTGATGATGAAGGCAGCAAGCACCTCTGAAACGTCTGTAAATTTCTATCAGACTGCAACATCCCGGAAGAATGTTATCTAAATATCTCTCGCCTTGAGAACCTCGAAACTCGATCAGTGCCACTTTACATTTATTCGTGGTGGCTTATGAACATTTACTGGACTTAATAATCGTCACAGGACTTCGCTGCTTCGTTTTTGATATAGACTGAAGCTTTCGAGATATTTTCCCATCGGTTTTTCCAACTTATTCTTCGTCACGTCTGCCAATTTCCGCAGTTCCTGTTATGTAAATCGAAGCATGTGGAAAATACTCATTTATCTCCACGCGCTGTTCGTTAATAAACCTGCCAATAAACACACGCGGTTCTGGACGTTCAATGTCAGATACGTCCTTAATTTTGTTTTCATCTAGCTGACGTATTCGTTTCTCTCTCGTGAGTTTTTAAACAAATATTTGTTTATAGTTTAATAACGACGCTGTTTGCAGGCCGGACAACGTATCATCAAATCATAAGATCAGTGACGAACTTGAAATTAAGGACAAGGGATTTTAAGTACTAACTCAGTATTTTCCTGGAGAAGCCTGAGGAAAACCATACGAGAACATCGGGCAGAACGGTCGAGATTTGGAGCCGCGACGTCCCGAACATGAAGCCATGACAGTGGTTTCTGTCATCACACGGTACCTTAATATCGGTCACGTTAGACTCCTTACCAATTACTTCCTGTTCATCGTTCACTGTGTACGCTGTACCGTTGTCAGATCACACGGTACCTTAATATCGGTCACGTCAGACTCCTTACCAATTACTTCCTATTCACCATTCACTGTGTACGCTGTACCGTTGGCAGGGCTGCGTTACGATCCCGAAGGATCAAGTTTTGTGTCGGAATAAGACGACAGGATGTGAAGGGATTCGCCCAGTTTCTCAGTAGCAAATTTAGGTGCGTGGAAGGAAACAGGGGAACAGGTATAAAGCGTTATGGGCCACACGGCTGTTATGAATTAAGAAACACGGCCATGTTCTCTGCAAGCACTCGGCTGGCTTCCTGCTGGGTTAACATCTTTGCAAGCCTTGCTGTGAGATCGGCGAAGTTTCTGATATGAGCGATCTTCATATGCGGCTCGCTACAGGTTGGAAGACAAGCGGTGATGACGTATTAATCGTTTCGTTAGCGGAGGTAATTAAGCGATCCTTTAATGCGTTTGCATGTTATTAATGCGCAGAAAGTCTCAATTAATGAGAGTAGTAGCCTGTAAATAAACCGGTTGATCAAATGCTTGCAGAATGTTTACATCATGATTTGTTTACAAGCAGTGAAAGTATGTACTTATGTCATTGCCACTGGACAGCACGGATGCACGTAAAATACTGCCATCTTCAGGACTATATCTTTCATCTATAAAATGTTCTATCCACTGCACATCGCGCGTGAAGAAGCTGCCTTAATTCGTCTTTGGCTACGAACTGAATTCTCGTCCCAGCGGGTCCCCGAACCTTAACGACCGATTAAGGAAGAACTCTGTTAATCGATTTCAGTGGTCACTGGGTTAGAGGCTATTCACGCTGTGATCTCGAGTTCGCATCCCGTCACCGGTTTGGCGTCTCCCGTGGATGATTTATGCCTTTTTCCAACCATTTGCGGAATCCTGTTCTAAGTTTTAAGTTCTCAGTTTCAAGGGATCGGTGCCAGGGTCGTCAGGTTTTGGGAGGGATGAAGCAACGGGCTCGAATTTGGCACGAGGGCTGAATTTCTGCGTGAATTCCAGCCAGGGAAGTTCCAGACTGGCACTCACTCACTGCAGCGATGCGTGAAACGAGTTTCTCGTTACCATATTAAAATCAAGATGGCGAGTGTATGTTATGGCAATTTTCTCCGGGTGCAATTGGCGACTGGGTTAAAGATGTAATGCAGTTCGTATTCAACATTCATCCCACTTACTCTACTTTAAGGCCTGATAGGAACCAAACGGAAAAACATTAATGAAGACCTCTGGACGACGGGATTTTGTATCGGACCGTGTGCATCTAACCTCAGACTGGGTCTCCGTTCATGTAGAGGACGGGCAGGAAGTCTTGAATGACAGCGAGATGGCTCGAGAGATGATGACTCTGTGACGTCCTTGTAATGTACCGGAGGAAGGAACATGTGACAATTGAGACGCTAGGCACAGGCCTTGCGCGATGCACGGACGCGGCCTGTGGTGGAGATATCTGCTTGTTAAACGAAGTGCATGTTGGACAAGGCAGACCACAGCTCTCTCTTTGATGATATCGTTATTATGTCGAGTGATGAATTAACTGTGTTTTGTAACAGACTCTGCGAGAGAAAGAGAAGAAAAGAAAAAGACACCAGTCTAAACCAATGAGGCAAGAGTTGGGCTGTCCAAACAAATTCACAATTACGATGGATATCTGCCTTGCGGTACTCTGATGTGAGTGTGTAGGGACACACAAGGAAGTGCTGATTTGAAAAGAGAGCAGACCGTCCCTTGCTCCATTCTTCCCCGAAGACTGCAGTAGCCAACCGGTTCCCACCTGCTGAGAGCAACACGGCATTGATCGAGTCCTGCGTCTCGTTTGTAGGAGGTCCTGCTTTCAGGTCTCTGTTCGAGACATTTCACGGCCAACATTTCTGACAGAACAGCAGCAGAGCCTTAGGTAGACGCAAATCTCCTCGCTTTATCAGCATTTTGCGTAATGATCGTTTCGTCAGAATAAAATCAAATCACGTTTTCTGCCGCGCTTGGAAGGACACTTTTAGAAATAATGTCTTAATAATAATAATAATAAAACAGATCTCGGCCCGGAGACCGGATATCCTGACTGGGATTTTTCGTGGTTTTCTTCAGTCTCTCAAGGCCACAACCGCTTCCTTTCGCATCCTCTCATTCGACGCTGTAAAGTCTGAGCCACTGAAACAGCGTCGTTAAACAAACTAAAATAAATTTCGGCTGTAGTCTCATCGGAACATCAGTAAAACCTGGAGTTTTCGGATTTGGGGGCGGCGAAGAGACGATTTTCTAAGCTGTGGCGCCGTGTGGACTCGCAGGCAGAGACCGAAGCTTCGGAGAAACATACTGCCTCCATCTTCAGGGCTGAAGATAGTATGTATTTTTTTCTTTCTAAACGTTGATGGCGTCATTGTCCAGAATAACAACATCGGTATTTATGAAAACCTGACATCATCTTGACTTTTGAATAGGCTCCTCCTTTAACCTTTAATTTTTCCGCCATCCGAGTGTTCAAGATTTATCTCTTTGAGGAAGGCGATAAACCAATGTTCCGCTTTGGTGTTTCGCTCATGCGTCGTAGGTCACATTTTTGCTCAGCATTTTGTTTTATACGCATTACAACGGAGAGCAATCAGACGCTGTGTGGCGTTTTGAATCCGGCGATCTTCCGGACCCGACCACAAGGCGTCGTCACGTGTTCGGGCTCCAGGACAATTTCAAACGACGGACCTTGGTTCAAGGAACGGCGTAGTCGCTTAAAAATTGTGGTTCTTCAGGACAGAAGGTTTGCTTAGCGCAATGAAACTTGTAGGGAATTTGCATAAAGACACGGAACGAGCTCCAGATAGGCTAGTGATTGCGTGGCATTCAGAACACCCTGTATATCAAATCTAAAACTTCTTGACGATGGTGAAGAGTCAATTGAATAAAAATTTGCTTGGATATTATACATCGTCTAGTAATAAAACGTAAAAAACGTAAAACGACGTTTCGGAGATGGGGCTCTATCTCCGTCTTCAGGTTCCTACTCAGTTGGGCCCACTAGATAGAGCTAATCCCTATCTCCGGACAAATTAAAAAAGTGAAAGTCCCAGAATAAAAATAAAAATTTACTTGGATATTATCCATCGTCTAGTAATAAAACGTAAAAAACGTAAAACGACGTTTCGGAGATGGGGCTCTATCTCCGTCTTCAGGTTCCTACTCAGTTGGGCCCACTAGATAGAGCTAATCCCTATCTCCGTTGTTTTACGTTTTATTACTAGACGATGGATAATATCCAAGTAAATTTTTATTCAATTCACTCTGTATAGTTGGACGACATAAGTTCTGTTGCGTGAAATTCATATCACCCTGTATAACTGGATGACATTCACATGGAATGTGTCAAGGGACAAGTCTGTCACGTCTTCTTATGCCCTGTCACATCCCAAGAGCAATTATCCAATTAACGTTCCGTTCGTCTAGGAAGTCATGGTTGTAAAATGGTGCGGTTTACAGGAAAGATGCATGCCAGAGAGGCCGGAGGCTTCTCGCGGTGTTCCGTAATCAGCCTCGCTGGCTGTGTTATGTGGATCGTAAATACGTAACATTCTCATGATCACTGTAATCAAAGCAGTGTCTGACGTTCAAATTACAGCTAATAGCCTATTGATGTACAATACATATTAATAACACAAAATTAACTATTTTTATTGCTTTTCACTCCCTGGTACCATTTATTATTAATACACCGGTTACTTGATTTCTTTACGATGTTTGGTTTTGGGTGCTACGGTAGGTTCTCATGGCGACGAGTATGAATAGATGGATGTCTTCTGGGTCGTTACATCCGCCGTGATGTGTTGCATAATTCCCCGAGACGAAATTTCGTCGTAAATGAATAGGTTAAACGTGAAATTAGTTGGGAACAAAATGGCTCGTGGCAGAGTTTGATTGTACCAAGAACAGGTTCTTTCAAATTCTGCGGGCACTTTCTGCTTCGGTAATTCGCAAGAATCTCCCCGAAGATCTCAGGACGTCGATAACTACGAATGGGAAGTTATGGGCCTGTATGTAATAACCTACCAAACCGAGTATGCGTAGACGAGAATGTACCTTTAAAACCTGATAGTAGCTCACTTAGTCGAGAATTTTATGGGGCTGCTGGTTCCTGTTCTCAGGTACATGAATTCAGTTCACCTTACTTCAAAGTACATTTTAATATTATCCTTCGACGTACTCGCAGATTTTCCAAATGACGTATTTCCTCACGTTTGTGTGCGTCATTTTACAAGCAGAGTTTTGTCTGTACTGGCTCGTTACTGTATGATGTAATACGCCTAATAGTTGGGTAATAGAATCATACTTAAAAGGAATCCGTAGTTGTTGTAGAAAGTAATTATGATTGTGCAAACTTTTCCTTGTACTCAGCACGTGTAGCCTTAACCTTGGTCGATACTTGGCGTCAGTTTAATCACAGAAGAAAGCGTGGATTTTTTGTATCTAATTCTGGAATTTCATACAAGAGAGAAATAGTCCATAATAGTCTTGCTATTAATATTAACAAAACAAGAATTAGCGAGTTTTATAAGCTGATGAGGGTCTTAGTTGTTATCCTTGGAACTAATTCAGCAACGTGGCCTATCAGGTCAGAAAGACTGCTTATTATTTTATTATTTCCTCATATGGACCGCATGAATTAATTTATTCATCTTTTCCTCCTTTCGTTATGCTGTTTGCTTCGTTCTGAATCGAACTGACGTTAATCAGTAGCCTGTCGTGAGCCTAACTCGTAATGATACCCCGCAGTGAGCAAATGAAGGTCGTTCTTATGCCACAATGGCGTTTGGCAACTATCAAAGTGTGATAAATAGCGTTTCATTTCAGCACCAATGCAATTTAACCCTTTGAAACCGAAGCTCGTCTTCATAATATTTACGAATCCAGACCGTACCGCGAAGAAAACACTTCACCTCACCATTACGAAAATCAGCTGGTTAATCCTTTGAAACCGAAGCTCGTCTTCATAATATTTACGAATCCAGACCGTACCGCGAAGAAAACACTTCACTTAAACATTAGAAGTCGAATCAGGCGGTACCACATATGATTTAACATCCCGGTCAAAGCCTTTTAAAGATGATTCTGGTCGGGTGGCGTGCCCAGCGTCTCCGTGGTTTGACGTCAGAATAGATTGACACGTGTTATCGGGGGATAAAACGTGTGTGTTGCAATTAGCCTCGACTCTCGGTGGTTCCTCATGATCTGTATTTGTCGGATGAGAACTTAAATACAATGAAATAGCAAAGCATTCGAAAATGTGGCAGAATTATAATATTTTGGAATGACAGTCAGTGTGGAAGTAACTGTATAATCTGAAGTCCTGTCTCGTCTATGTAAAATATAGATACTCAGTCTGTACCACAAATAAAGGTATATTTGGGCTTAACACTTTGATGTAATTCCATTATAAATCTTGGGTTTTAAGCCGCTGTGCCCTGAAGTAAAATGTGCGAACTTGAAGTGTGCAAATAGGCATCTGTAAGGAGACGCCAGAACGAAAATGTCAGAGGCGACTTTTTGGCATTGAACGATCGAATTCTGTGAGTGCAGATGTACGATAAAGGCGAGTCTGGTTGAAGTCAAGGTTTTTCGCCGAGCCGGACGTGGGACCACCCTGGCTTGGCCCTACAACTGGATGGCCTAGGGAAGTCAACTGGCTTTACCGTTATAAGAAAGAATCTTGTACCTGTACGATGCAGTGGCGTTGATTTTTTGGGGTGCTGATTGTTTTTGTTCGTCGTGCTGACTCAGTGCTCGTGGGAAGCAAAAGTTTTGAACCGGGGCGTCGGTTTAATCAGTCACACCGGCGTCTATGTTACAAAAACATTCATTTTTATTGGACATAAAAGCTCTGATCTGCATTAACGTTCCAGTACCTGTCTTTACTGCCTTTTTCTTGTGGATATGTTTGTTTTTGGCTTTATTTTACGTACGTTTTTACTATTAGTGGACAGAATAAAATCTAGAAGCCTTTTAATTCGAAATTGTTATTTTTACTACCAGCTGACGTCCCATATCTGCCATCAGTATCGAAATATTTGTCAGTGTAATGACAACCAATCGCCTCCAAATGGGAATAGAACAAACTCCCGAAACGTCGGATGCATTAAAAATGTGTTTCATGCAGTTGACTACATTCGTCATAAATAAAGTATTTTCGCGAAATTTAATGAATTGTGGGCGTTTCTGGGAGCTGTGTGCCGTGTTTGAGCTCATGAAGTGTCTGTTAGAACCCGACGATGTTTGATGCTCCACACGAAGTACATGAACCCGCGAAACTCCAAATGAAACACCGAGACTTTGACGTTGTCACTTCGCATTTTACCCACAGGGTGTGGAGCATGAAAATCAAGTGTCTAAAATGGCGCCTGGGTAAATACAGGGTGAGCACAAGATGACCTTGAACTTTCAAAATGGTACAGAAGGCAAACGCTCCGTGCTTAGAACTTCACACCCACACCAGTCGATGGAGAAACTCTCGAGGGTCAGTTTCAAGTGAAGAAATGGTCTGTAACGACAGTGCAACGAGGATTTAACACCAAACCACCCATCCATTTACGTCTGCTACAAGAAATTCCAATCAACTGCCACAGCATCCATTACTAGGGACAGTCTGCACAAATTTGGGGACGAGTTGTATTGTCTCGACGTCTGCATATCGAGTCTCTGTGAGGTGTGTACGAAACTTCGAGAGTTTTTCTATTGACTGGCGTAGGAGTGAAGTTCTGAGCAAGACGAATTTGTTTGCTGTGTCATTTTGAAAGTGTAAGGTTCTTTCATGATCACCCTGTATCTTCTGGCTTGAGACGCCGTGCGGTTTTGCAGGTAGATACCAAAGTTTGGGGGTAACACATGGATGAATTCCGGGACCAGTAAGGGCAGCTTAATTTCATATTACTGGTCGTTTTAAGGTCACAGACTGCTATTAGAAACAGGTCTTACCTGCAAGTAGGAGCTGCAAGAGGACAGTAGAATCCTGTGGGCCTTGAATCTCTTGTTCTGGCAACACAGAGTGACATCGACAAAGACTTCAGAAACCAGCAGTTGCCTCAAATAGTCCATCACTCCCTCCTGGTGGTGCTTCCAGCGAACCTCGAGATTGTTGGCACTCATGTTGTCTAGCCTGCAACATTGCAGGAAGTGGTGTGTGATACATGAAATGGCATGGCTGTCAGTCAGGGTGTCTGGCTGCTACACCCTCTCGCGACATTCTGATGCAATATCGTTTAAACGTTAGGTTAGAAACGACAATTTTGCTAGGATTACATTAACGAGGACGGCTGTTGTGGGGGCTTCTGAGAACAGGGCCTCCTCCTCCTTCTTCTTCTTCTTCTTCTTCACCACTGTATTTTATTAAGATTATGAAATAAAGGGGATTAGACAGGCGCTGAGGAAGGAGGAGAAAACGCTCAAGAGCTTTTGTCTTGACAGCTGAAGGCAAGAGGCCATTTGGTAGACCTAGACACCGACATGAAGTTAATGTGAAATGGATTCTCTACAAATAAGGCTCTTGGTTCTACACTGGATTAATCTAAGGCGGTCTGCTTCGGGGTCTATGTAAATTTCGTCTAATCCTTTGCCTAGCTGAGCGACTGGTAGGTTCTCAAAGGAACCTTCCGCTCTCTGTAGTTAGTTGTCTCATTTATAACAAGACTAGGCGTGTCTTAGGTCTCTCGTGGTTTTATTCGGTCTTATCTAGTAAACGTAAAACTTCCGTTCTGCATTTATAATCACCATTTGACGTAAAATATCTCAGTCACTCTTTGGTGCAGGATTTTCGTTCAAAAGTTTACTCGTCTTGCTAAAGAATAAATAGCCCATGTTGGCTGGGTTTCCTCTCACCACGGCACGGCGCGTCCTCCAGAGATGGAGGGTAACTGCGAATATGTTGAATAAGCAGTCGCGGACAGCCGACAAGGGGTAGTCTCCAGTTTGGGCGTGTGGCTAACAACCCCTGACCTTAAAAACTTGTTTTATTACGAAATGTCGAAACGCGCATCTGCAGATGATTCAGCGGTAAAAAGTGGCCTGATATAATTTTAAACTCGGTTTTAATTGGTGACAAATGTCGCTGTGTTCTCGCTGTACTTGCAAGTGGTGATTCCGGGTCCCAGCCTTCGTCCGCCATGTTGGTGGTGGTTCAGAACTGTACTGCAGCATTTATCTTCGTCTCGGATTTCATATGGCAGGACCGACGTAACAATTATGCAGTTTAATTATTTTATAGCGACTTTAAACAGACAAGGCCAACAAGGCGCTCTTGTCTGACTCGTACTTAAAAATAGCGGACGGAACTTCTTCGATGTAAGATTGTAATCGGTAGTTCACTGAGGCTAACGTGTAGTATGGACATGTGCAACAAGGAAGAAACAAAACAAAGCTAAATTTTTAATGGGGAGATCGCTGTCAAAGCTGGGGATTCGACCACGGAGATGAATCAGGGACGGAATTAGAGCAGGTTTCAAGCTAATTGGCTTGTGGGAACTGGATTGAACTGGCTCGAGAGGGTCTTCGATTGGGACTTCTGTATTCATGTCTTGGTCTGCTCCCACAAGGTCAGACCACAGGCGACGACAGACACGCTGTAGCGAGACTGAACTTCCCAGTCTGAAAATTGTCTTACGATAAATACAGACTCACTTTCGGGATCGATTGTGCGGTCATAAGTAAATACAACACTCTTTTCTGTTGCCGTCATTAATCCAATGGCGTGTTTTGACGGTTCAGGGTTAGCAACTTCATGAGCCCTGGTTCTCAACGTATGAAGGCCGAAATAATTGACTGATTTGACACCAGACGTGGTGTGTCTGAGCGGAACGTAGCTCATAAACTTAAGCCAATAGTTTTTTAAGTTCAGCGAGACAAAACGGAATAACAGTATGTCAGTCCGTGTACGTGTGACGGAATAATTAGCTCCATTCAGAAGTGTCCTTCTCT
>NW_019060329.1:389405-406085 GCF_000696155.1 Zootermopsis nevadensis | reverse complement strand
CCTAACCTAACCTAACATAACCTAACCTAACCCAACCTTACCTAACCTTACCTTCCTAACCTAACCTAACCTTCCTAACCTAACCTAACAACCTAACCTTACCTAACCTTACCTTACCTTCCTAACCTAACCTAACCTAACCTTCCTAACCTAACCTGAATATTAAATCGTTCAGAACTGCAACCCCACAAGTGTGAAACTTGGTCTGTTGCGCGTATGAGAAAAACATAAATAAAATTGCAGGGTGGTGAGGAGAAATTTGCATCTAAGACTGAGGAAGTGAACGGAGATAAAACTCGATCATGAGGATTTCCATAATTTGTATGCCTGCTGTTAACCAAATATACAACATATTATTAAGACGATAAACTCGAGGATGGGATGGACACGGCGCGCAGCACCCATGAGAAAGATAAGAAATGCGTATAGCACTACAGTCACAAACTAAAGAGAAGAAAATACATGGGAGACTTGGGCGTCGGTGC
The DNA here is from genome assembly GCF_000696155.1 of Zootermopsis nevadensis. The sequence goes on along the minus strand of NW_019060329.1, from coordinate 405,600 downwards.
AAGGATAATATTAAAATAGATCTTAGAAATGTACTTCATGCCATGGCGGGTTTTGTGAACACGGTAACGAACCTTGTGTGCTATAGAGGGCGGATAATTTATCGACCATTTAGGCGACTGTTCGCTCCACTCATTCTTGATGTCGGCAGTGAATAGAGATGAGTGATCAGCTTCATGCCCCGGCCTCCGTACATCCTGCATGGACTCCAGAGCTGGTCTGGTCTTACCTCTGTCGGGGATCGAACCCCGGTCGTCCAGTCACTGTACTGTGTTAGGCTCTATTTTAAGCGGTCGGCTGCTGTCTTATGGGGAACTGGTGAATTTTTGGAGCCATTACGGAACATATTCTTGATTCCATAATCGTGCAGTCGCCGCCCTACACGCGTGTCCAGAGAAGGGTCTTAAGAGAGTCCTACAAAACGTTCGACCGATCTGATGGAGCGATGATACACTTTTATCCTCGTCGTCTGATTTGCTAATGACAAGGGGGGGGGGGGGGGGGGGGCGATGTGCTTCCAAATTAGTAGAAATTTTGACACCACCTGGACAGATACGTCTGTTCCAAGAGGCCCTCTGAAGTGATAGAATCCTAATTTGCAATGCCTCTTGACAGCTGTAAGATAGAGCAACCTGTAATCTCTGTCATTTACCGCGCGCCTCGCCAGACAGATCCCAAGGGCACGCAGTCTTCACCTAAGCCCCTTCCTTATTTCAAGATTTTCGTTACCCATATTACAAGTACTTCTGAAAGCTGCCTGATGTTAGCAGCACTTCTGTCGTCTAGCGTCATTGCCGTGAGCAGGGGATGGCTGTCTTCTGGGTTGTCGAGCCGTGTAATCTGGTAGAAGTTCACCGACGTTTCGAAGGTCCTTGCTGCCTCCATCATCAGGGGGAGGAGGACTCATCGCCATGAAAACCTCAAGGCCTACCCTTAGTCCATTATCGAACCTTTTTCAGAATGCTAACAACGGTTACTTGTGAAGCGGCTGACGAATGTTCTTGGCGGTCACTAGAGGTCATTCCTCACAGAAGAGAATTGATTCTGAAGTTGCAGTAGTGCCTGAAGGCAACAGCGATGAAAGACAACTCATCAGTCGTGTGCTCCATATAAGTTATTGCGAGGGGAGGAGTCTTTTGTTTTCCCCATATGAATGTGAAGCCTTTCCCAGGGCTGTCCAGTGTGCAGCACGGAACAGAGCGTAATTAACAATGCCACTTGGGTCTACAGGCCGGACGGTTTTATTGCAAGTTTTACATTTAATTTCATATAAGAAAGCTTTTTAATCTTGACTGACCTCGAATTCCCAGTAATTGCCTGAGAATTCCTTTTTTTAACTTATTAGTCGGCAAGAGTTATGTAAAAACACTTTCCCGTCTGACTAATGTAAGGCAAATGAGTCTTTTTATGGCCGTTAACGCTGAAACCTGTTTCATGCGAGCAATGAGTTTTATTATTTATATGTGTAGAAGTGTTAATAGTCGTAGCAGATAAAAGAACTTTGTTCGATGTAAGACACAGTCAGATTGCTACATAAACGTAATGGCACGGCGGTCTGTAGTCCTGAAATAATCACCATCATTCCCCGATTTGTAAATTTTCGGTCTATTCAGGATTTAAGGTCGATCCTCCATATTATTGGTTCGTCTCTTAACACTGCTTTACCACGAATGCTGTTTAAAAAATTTCGCTTCATACATCCGCCTGCTTCTGGCAGGTTCGCAGTCTAGACCACTCGCATTACGTCACGGATCGGCAGCGTTTCGCAAAGTTCAATATATATATTTTTTTAATTTCACGTACCCCCTAAGATGTCTTCGCGTACCCCCAGATATAATTTATCTTCAACTTTGTACCCCGAAAGTTGTTGGTGTATAATTCAAGTTATACATAGTATATAATCTACATCTAAAATAAATTAAATAAATTACATTACTGATTATTCAGTGTTTATCATAAAATAATATATATATTTTTTTTAAATTTCGCATACCCCCTAAGATGTCTTCGCGTACCCCCGGGGGTACGCGTACCCCAGGTTTGTATACCACTGTTCTGGCTTACCCGTCGCTGTCAGAGAAAGATAAGTGTTGTTATGTTGTTAGCAATGCAAGCGGAAATGCGCTCTGAAGTGGGAAAATAATAACATTGTCCTTTACAAGGGCAGGCCTGCGCATTTCTATTAGAGCTCATGCAGTTCATAACAGACTATAAATAAAGCGAAGTTTTGAAAACATCAGAATACATTATGTGTGCATGATATCTTTGCAGGAGGCTAGAGAAAATTGCATATTGAGAAGCTTTATAAATGGTATTTTTCGCTAAATATTATGAGGGCGAACGTCTAGCAGCCTCTACTACAAGCCAGAAGACAGCCATGTTCGGACTCACCACTGTGATAACCTATCAGCTTGTAGGTCGGTTCCTGGTGTCGTGCAGCAACCCAGAGGATCTCTCCTTCTCCCTTGCGTTGTCTATTTGATCCAGTCCGTTAGAGGACCCGCTGTCTCGACGATTTCGTCTCGCCATAGAATTTGCCTTGAACGCCAGTCCGAGGCTGTGTCAGGTTCCTAGCAAGAATTCTCTGTGTCGCTGCTTAAAGGAGTTTTTACTTCGCCCATTGAGGCAATTATCCAAACGACAGCTTGCTTAATAAAAATTACGGCCGACAAGCGTACGGCCAATCCTCGCATTAACAGCTGGCTGTGAAAATGCATTGTCACCTCTCACCAGGCAATCGAGCGCGGGGCGTTAACACCAGACCCTCCACGACCTGAGACGAACGGTCGCCTGTTTCAGGCGCTACCGGAGCTGCACCGCTGACTGACAGGTGCGCTGCTCCGGGCCTCAATCGCATTTCACTCGTCAACGGTACATCATGTGATGACGTTCCTCGCTGCCATGGTTACAGGCACTGCACACGTTTTAAATCGAGCATGCATGGGAATACATAACAAATACTTATTCATTATTAAGATTGCCGCCCTGATGATGGACTTCTGAAACGTCGGCGAACTTCTAGCAGGCTACACGGGGCAACAACCCAGAAGACAGCAATTTTCAGACTCACCGCCGTTAGAACCTCAAATCCTACTTATTCATAATTTTCGGATACTCTAGAACTGAGAGACTTCGATAACTCCTAAAACGCAATATGTTGTTATAGGCTTTTGGTTTTGGGGACTGTTTAACTGCAATTAGGGTCTCTGCAGGGGGGCAGCGTGCCCCCCCCCCTCGTTTGAGGCCTGCACGCAGCACGCAGAGGACTGCCTGCCTTGGATGGACTGACATAAAACACGAACTTTACCCGAGATATTTGCTCCCTCGCTCTACCGTTGTGACCCCCATTACTTTGAGGTGGGTATGTATTATTTTTCTCGTAAAATGTAAAACGTTTGAGCAATAAAACATTCTCATTTCACTGGGTTTTCCCTAACATAGTAGCTTGTTGTAAAGATACGGGTCTGATTGAGCTCCACCAAGATTTATCTTGTGATTACTTTTATGGGACTGAATTGCCTCTCATTTCTCAAGTTTATAACCACTAACTCGGGAAATTTATTTGATTAGTGCTGTACTCCCGTTTTAATTAATCAGTTTGTGCTGGTAGCCAGTATGATGCGTGATTTCAAATCGCGACTTTTAACCTCCGTCAGACTAAAAAAGGAAAGCTTCGACTCATTTCGTATGTTAATGCGATAAATATGCATTCCTTGCCCATGTGAAGATGCTGATGTTTCAGATATCAAAAGTAGCCCAACTGGTTCGGAATAACTAAGTACACGCAGCTGTAAGAATCTGTTCCTCCATCCCGGTACGATCCCAGGGGCTTTGCGTAGATCTGACCTATGAAATCATACGTCCCGCGGCGTGTCCATTGATATGTTAATAGCTCAGAGTGCCACTTCATTGTCCAGCCTAACCAGCTGATATTAACAGACGTTCTCCTTAAATAATCCTAAGCACACAGTTTACTGAGGACCTTTTATGTTACTGATGTAATAAAAAAGGATGAGGAGGGTGTTTGCTCACCGCTTGGGTTTTCATAACGATATTAGCACTCGAACCTTCAGCCTTAATTATTCAAGTCTTCGAAAAGGGGGCCACAGATCAAACTGCAGGGTCGAACGAATGTTTATAAACGAAACCGCGATTGTGTTAATATCACGTCGACCTGATACAGGTGGATCACGTGTACAGTTACGGACGTGTCGGCCATTTTTATTATGGATGTTCATTATTTTACTCAGTCCCTCCCTCAAAGTGACCGCCAGGTTGCCCAGTATGTCCCAACGCGGAATGCAGATCCTGTGTTACCATTGGCACACGTGTGACGACCTGGTGTGCTCGCGCTCGCTCGCCTGGGTGTGTTAGGGGTTTAGAATTGTTAGCAGATTTTAGGGGAAAGGAGTACTTGAGTAAAAACTCCCTCATCTGTTAAGGTTTCTTCTTTGGGAGTTGTTCTTCCCATGATATAAATACTTGATGGAGAGATTGTCCACAAGTGTGAGGAATCTCGTCGCCCTGATGATGGAAGCAGGAAACACCTGTGAAACGTCGATTGACTTCTACGAGACTACTCGGTGCAGTGTTTTAGAAGGCTGTCTGTCCGTTCCCTCTCGTCAGAGGGCTGACGGGCCGACGGGCGCTGACTCTGAGTCATGCGTTCTGCTTGCTTAAAGCTGCAGATTAAGATCGTCCTTGTCTCGCCAGAGGCCGTTGCAGATGTAGCAGCTGTTGCTCCTCTCTTCAGCAAAAATTGACGTTCGTCAACACTTTTAGAGTTGCTGAAGCCCCTCGCTGACAGTGACAAAGGGGACCGAAATGGCCTTCATGTCAGTCCGGAAGCTGCAGACGGAGTTCAGAGCATACGAAGGACCCGAGCAAAGAAATTTGAGCAAATATGAAATGGATCCGGTCTCCACAAGGCAAGACATGTAGCACGCAAGATGATCGCTGATGTCGTCACTTCAAGTTCTCTTTTCGAAGTTTTGTAGTAATTTTTTATCTTATCTCCTCAGGGGCAGGGGTACCCAGTGACAACCCTGTCTTCGAGGTATATAAATACGGAGGCCTGGTCCTCCAGGTTGGGGGTTGGGCGTGGGGCTAAGATCCCCATCCCGTAAAAAATAAAAAAACTTTAGGAAAGATGAGAACCAAGCCTCGGATATATGACGGAGTCGTCGTAGACAACCTGGCGTTGCTAAGGAACTAGAGCCTTAAAAATTAAGGCCTGGTGGATGAAAGCACGAGAAAGAGTTGAATGGAGGAGAGTTCTCCAGGAGGCCAAGGTTCATAAAGGGTTATAGAACAAGAAGAAGAAGAAGTTGTATCTGTGGTTCGTCCTTTTTAGCTGAGAGAAAATAAATCATGGCGTTCCTCACTGTGTTGCGTAATTTCGTCCGAACCTGTCCATTTGATCATACGTGAGTTTCTTTCGGCGCTAAGTGACCGAACAGGTGCTCAGCGCTATCAGACGCCTGCAGCAGAGATTATGCACGAGTCTTCGGGCGCAAATGAAATTTTCTCCGGGAGACAGCCTGTGGTTAAGTGACACGCATTTTTATTTACATAATAGGCCTGCGGGGGGGTGCCGCCGGAGATCACAACGAAGGAACAGAACACATACGTCACGGCGCTGGCATGGCTGGGCCATACAACCGGAAGTTACGTAAATTGCCGAGGTTCGTTTTCTACCAGGTCCGCGAATCTTATTTCTGGGGATGTCGCGCCTTGTAATCTGGTAGAAGTTCACCGACGTTTCAGAGGAACTTACGGCCACCACCATCGCCCTCATGACGGAGGTGGTCAACAAAAGTAGGGTGAGATGGGCGATGTATGTAGCATGCATTAAGATATTATAATTGTTTACGAGATTTGAGTAGGGAAACCTGAAATAAATGCAATCTTGGAAGACCTAGGTGTAGATGGAACGATAATATTAGGATAAGTCGAGGGATAACAGGTTGTGAGGATGTTGACTGGTCCAGTGGTCTGCTTTTGTGAGCACGGTAATGAGCACTCTGAATCTGGGAAGGCAGTGGAATTTATGGGCTGTCTAAGCGACTGTTGGCCTCTTGGCTTATCAGAAAGGAGTTTGCTGAAATCTCTCTCCTGTTCTGTTCCCAAAATTTCAGGACACATTTCGTGGTTTCAAGATAAGCAGTCAGTTCAGGGATATCCGCCATTGCGGAGGAAACGCGCAGGTTCTGACAGCTTCTAGTTTCCAGGCAGCGTTCATCAGTAAGTAATCGGTTTCAGGCTTTAATTGAGGACGTGAATTAATCTGTATTCCTATCTCGCTTCCTCGTCGACACAACTTCTCCCGCTGTAGAGCAGTTGTGCAAATCCTGGCATGTTGCAATTAGCAAGAAACATCTGGTTCACTTCTCGTCAGTGGCGTCCAACACGCACCGGCGCATCCTGATCTGTCCGGACACCTGACCGCCAAACTTCGCTGTAGTTCATTCATTAATTGTCAAATGTTAAGAGGCTTCACGTGTGAAGGTTTTTATTTAGCAGAAACCGGGTTTTAGACATCCCCGTGACATTTCACGGGAAAGAGAATTCGGTCAATGAACAAACGCCACTGTTTCGGACAAGATTAAATGACGTCAGACGTCTGTGGGGTGACGCGTTTATCTGAATATTTCGTTGTCACTGAATGCGAAATATTTCGCTCTAGTGACTTAATTATATTTTTAATTATTATTTTTTTTCGGTAAGGAGAATTTCGCGAATATTTTCCCTCGTTTCAGTACAAAAAGGTGATTTCTGCACAGGGCAAATGGTATCAATTAGTTCGTACCATTATTTAGATTTGTTTCTCGTTTTTAGGAGTGAAGGAATTTGAGGTAAATTATCTTGCAGAAACTTCTTTTCGTTGTTTTAAAAGGTTAACAACATTTAGAAGTAACCCTTTGTAATGTTATATTTGATTAATCTACGACCGCTTAAAATCTTGAAGCTTCAAAAATTTGCATTTGACAACTGTTTGTGAGGTTTTGCCACGAAAATAAATATTGGCCATATTGGCCGAGTAGGAAGGAGCCCTGTAGAAGGCAAATGTTTGCTCTCAACGACGCCAAGTTACGTACGGGTAAAACAGAAAGCCGGTATGTGGTTTCTGCAGACCGAGCTTTGATATGGCAGTGGTGGCTTTGGCATTCGGTATGTACGGTCTGTGAGATTTTTTTTAAAATTTAATAGAGTTTATCACAAATAGAACGAAAATCAGTGTGATTCGGTGCGTGTAAGATGGGAATTATTCCCTGTCATTGAAGGTTTAAATATTACTGCTTTCGAACTGCATGACGGGGCTAATAAAAGTTAAGTGAGGAGAGACGTTGACCCGAGGTGCTCAGCGAGTTTCAGAGGCGCGAGAGATTTGAGGTTCTGGCGGCTGAAGGCGTCGTTTCTGGTCAACATCGACGAATTTCAGGAATATTCCTCCCTGTGCACGATTTATTATAGCGGCTTCGCACGTGCAGCAACATGAAGAAGAAGAATAAGAAGAAATGTGCTTTAATCGTGACACAGCAAGATTTGCATCAGCAACAAATGAAGAGCGAGGCAAATGAGATGTAAAAAAATTGCAAACAACGAACTTTGGTGTTTTTTTTTACCCTCGTCCGTCAAGGCCCGTCAGTGTAAACACACCAGTGACAAGGAAAGTACGACATAAAGATTGAATTCCGTGCATTAGTGTTAAGTATTTTGGAAGAGGATTTCTTTCGGAACAACTTTTAAAGTGAACCAAATCAACCAGGAAATTTTTTATATTTCGGCTGATTTTGAATGTTCGAATGTTTCCACAGGTTCTTTTTTCGTTTTTTCTGTGCCGAAAGATCGCGGAGGCAATTTTACCCCAGTCTACACTTTAGCTTCGTTATAACGCAGAGAATTATTTACTGAAATCTTCGCAGAAGTGAAAATTTCAATTGGTGTCTTTTTACTATGCGACACCGCGCACTCTTGTAGGTACTCACCAACATTTCAGAGGAACATGTCGCTTTCATCTTCGGGATAGAAGCGAATATGGAGGCGTCAAATTCCTCTGAAACGTTGGTAATAACCTTCAGTTTGTAAGCCATCAGAACCCTGTAAAACCACAATCCAATCGAAACAAAATTGTAGATTGTGATGGATTTTGGAAGAAACTTCACAAAATCTTAGTGAACCACAATCCAATCGAAACAAAATTGTTGATTCTGATGGATTTTGGAAGAAACTTCATAAAATTTTAGTAAGGACACTTGAAAGACCTAAGCGTTGATGGGGCGATAATATTTAAATGTAATTAGTGTTTGAGAATATGAACTGGATTCGCCCTATTCGGCACTGGAGTCAAAGGCGAGATCTTGTGAACAGGGCGAAGAACCTTTGTGTTCCCTATCACCCGGGAATTTCTTGACGAGCTAAGTGACTATTAGCTTGTCAGGCAGGAGTGTGTTCGGTTGGATTTAGAAAATCCCCGTCTTGTCTCATCACGTCTAGTTCTGGAACCATACAACCATATGAACAATCACTAGTGACTGTTCATGTACATCTTCAATTGGAATTTTTACATCAAATTGTTTCAATGTAGTGCATCAGACTGCTTTTCCGAGACAAGTCTCTTATTATTCGAATGTAACTTTCGTGTAAAATCCGTAAAATTACAGTCATACAAATTCAACCGGTAGACTAACGTAAACCGGTGAGAAATCAGCATCATTTCTCAAAAGAAAATAAGGAATGATATTTTAATGACACCCCGCACGAAGTCATTTAATTATTCATTGTACGTGCTTCATGTAAGCTGTCTCTGTCCCACGTTCGTTTAATGTTGGTTAAATCCTTTAATTATAATAATTACCGGTGAGGTTGTTATATATCCAAGGACTTTAAAGTCGTCTGTCAGCGTCGTCTCGCTGGTTAGAATCTCAAATGCCGCTGAATTGCCTTGTGTCGTCCTTTGTTTTCTTAATTACAGTCGGTACACCTCGAGAGCACAGCTTTTTCAGCTCAACACTCGGTGTAGAATCCCGGGGACTGGATCCAGAGACCTTCGGTTACAGAGCAAACAAGATGCAAGTGAGATGGTAGGTCTTACTGCTAAGAAATATATTTGTTGGCCCTTACCTTCCAGTGGATGCCTTCACTGTTCGCAGGTCACGTGCTTCAACACAGCAGCTGGAGTTGGTGTCGTTAAAAGATCTGCTCCGATCTGCAATTGGTCTTGCATCACGAAAATTCGGGTTATATTTGGCTGTTCGTCGCCGAACTGAAGACGCGCGCGCCAAGATACGGCCCGTCCTCGTTAGAATTACCGGATAATCGCAGGCCTGCCGTACATCAGCTTGTCTCTCTGCGTTACCATGGCTACTACCACCTACCTCCACGGCCACCTTGATGGTTCGGTAAAGACTGCATGATAGCAGAGCTCTGCGGTTGCAAATACTACAAGATACTGGCCCCTCCCTCCCTCCCTGCTCGCTCAGCCACTGCCATCTCCTCTCATTCTTGATCTGTGCGGATACCTGGTCATCTTTCTGTCCTTCTCTGTAATGGAGTCTACTATCTGATTTGCGGGCTTCGACTCCGGCCATTACTTAGTTAGTTTGTTTGTTTTTTTGACATCTATTGTGTGAGTAGCAGACACCATTGTTAGTTTCGTCGACAGGGATGTTTATCGGGGAAGCGATATGTTTAGGACACCTAATATCGACAGTAATATAAGTCGATATCAATCACAAATCGTGATGAACTTGTCGTTTGTTCCTGTTCCAGCATTACACTTCGATGAGTGCTCGCTCTTTGGCATTGGCTGAGATAGTCGTGAGCCCTTAACTAAAGTTAGCGGTAATCGTCGTAAGCGAGCCCGGACAACGTGTGCCTGAGGTCGCTGGGTTCAGCTGTCATCGTAATTTAAGGTTCCAGCAAAGAACGATGATAAATCTTCAGGAATAATTTTCAAATCTCGACTGTGATTCTTCGTCCAAGTAAATTATATTAGATGGCTGTCTTCTGGGTTGCAGACTACACGGCGCAAAACCCCAGAAGACAGCCATCTTCAGATTCACCGCCATTAAATCCTACACAAAAGCTATAAAAATTTCTGCGTTCCTTCCAGATGACGGGAAGCTGGGCAGTTGGACGCCCCAGGGGCCCGGGGGCTCCCTTTTGAACTCAGGCGTCGTTAAACTTGTCACACTCCCGTCAAAACCAGTCACTGCAAGTCTTTGTCGCCAATTATCAAGCAGTCTAGCACAGTCACACGCTCCGAATTGTAAATTTGGCTGGCCAATCAGAGAGCTCTGTCTCTGATCGCGGCCAACCTATGGCATGCGAAAAACGTCTCACACTTTTGAAGTCGGAGGGAGGAGTTTAAGAGATTACTTAATCAGGCATCTCGACGCCTTCGCCCTCTACATACACCCGACAGTGGACGGTGTTCGCGGTGATGTAGGTATGTCGGCCATTGTGGCAACCCGCGACTTGTTTCAGTCATTCCTGGTAACTCCTGTAACGTTTATGTGAACGTCGGACTTCGCTGCTACACGATCAGAGTTCTCAGAATTCGTAGCGAATTTCTTTGGTCCTCAGGTCGCCGTCATTAAGTGCATTGCAAAAACGGGGAAGAAGGGACGTCACATGTCACTCACTGACAATCACATGTTTGTGTCACAATAGTTAAATGCTCGCTTAATCACGAGCTGTTGTTGAAGCCTTCGGGCTGTTTTACGAATAGCTGTAAACAGTTGCGACATCTAGCGGCATCTCGCGTAAATTGTCAGCAAGAACAATCATATTCAGCTATTATCATTCTTCCGAGTTTCTTCCAACGATGAACACTGCAAGAATTCCATAACCTTCGTTAAAGACTGGCTGCGTGGGCAGGTTCCGAAGGCTACTTCGACACAAGAGACTGCAGTCAACAAAAAATTGAAACATCATTGTTAAACAGAGATCGTTAATCGCCTTCCTGGTATTATTCAGCAGATCTGACGCCAATCAGACGAACTCCATGTAGTCTTTATTTTAGAAGCTGACAGTCGCTCATGTGGTCAATAAATTTCCAACATTTTACAGAACCCGAAGGTTTGATACTTGGTATCTTATTTCCGTAAGTCTCGTTTTAATATTACCTGTTAATTTTCGTTTAGGATTTCTGAATGGTCACTTCAGTTTTTATGTTTCCCCCGATTGAAATGTACTCGTGTCTTGTCGCTGCCTTGTGTGCTACATGTACAGCCCAGCTCATGTGTAATCGCCCTAAATAATATTCATTTCTCTGATGCAGAGAGAAAATTGTGAAGCGTTTCATTACACAGTTTTCTGGGTGTTCTGATATTTGCAGACTTCCTCGCGAGTAACCTGTTTCCAGACTCCGTCCATCTTACTTCAGTTTTCTGTAAATTCAGTTTTTTAACCGCAAACACTAATTTTTAGTGACTTAAGTCGCGTGGAAGAAAGCTTCATCAGGGCCTCATACACGGCGTTGAAGTCTCTCAGTCCCCTGAATGTGTATGTGACACGCACGTCGGTCAGTTAACCACTTCTTCTTTGGACACCCCGTGAACGAGAAGACTTCGGCAAAAACGAAGAATAATAATGTTCGATCCTAAACAGTATTTCAATACTGGAGACAAACATGTAAGAGGTGAAAAGCCCTTTGAAATTTGAACAGTAGAGGACGCCATCTAATGGAAAGGCAAACAGACCGGAATTAATGAGACCTACGTAGGATCTGAGGTTTTCAAGGCGGTGAGTCTGAAGATGGCCGTCTTGTGGGCTGTTGCGCCGCGCAGTCTGGTGGAAGTTTACCGACGTTTCAGAGGACCTTGCTGCCTCCATCATCAGGGCGATCATATCAGATATACAGAAGGACATTCTGGCACAACACTTGAAACAGGGCGAGGCTTTAATACAAAGCATTTTCCACACTAATATGTTCTGTTCGGGCTTTGTCTGTCGTCTTGATATTTTAAGGAAACTCACTGTTTCGGAACTTGGTTTTACTTTCGTCTTCAGGTGAACCTGGACGTGGTTACAAACTTTTTCCGCAGAGGATCATAACATCTCCGGCTTTTGTCCTCCAGTCACCTGAAGACGGAAGTACAACCGACATTCGAAATGTTTATTGACACCTAGACGATTTATATAGCTCCCCGCCCCCAATAAAAAGCAGAATGCTTCGGTCCATCGTCAGAGAAGCTTGAACTTTGAACGCCGTGCGAACAAACAGTTGTCAGCGAACCCACAAAACCTCCACGAACTTAACCCGTCCAGTCTCCGGTGACGTCACTTCGCCGTGATTGCTAATTACCTATTCTGCAGGCGAAGGAAGGATTTACGGTACCTTCTTTTATCTGAATGCTTTTAAATTTGCATACGATGGCTAAAATGAATTAAACTACAGTTACGATAAAGCGGTCTCTTTCTGGATTTGTGCCCAGTGTAGTACCTTACTTTGGTGTGTATAAACGTTTCGGAGATACATTCTGTGCCCATCTTCAGGATTGAAGATCTGTGAAGTCGATTTTAACGGACAAAGCTAAACTCTCGCTGGCTTCAAAACCTCAGATCGTGGATCGATCGGTTTCTGTTTGTGTCTGTCTGTCTGTCCATCCGTCCGTCCTGTTCTCAGACTCCCCCACTCCCGCCTCCGTTTTCACACTCGCATGCTAATGGCAGGAAATGCGTTATGATTGGGCTAAGGCTCGGTTCGCAACTATTTATGGAATCTTATGAAAAGAATCTCTGGTTTGCTCTTAAACACTTCACTCCTGAAGTTATATATTTTTTTTTTTTTGGATATAAAATTTGTAATTGGTAATGTCAAAGGTTAAATATAAATAAATTTGTTCTCTTGCGACAGAGATTCTTGATTGTTTGAATCCGAAAGACTTTGTTTGGTTTGCATACGAGATGGGTTATAACCAAGAATTCGCAAACGTCAGAGAATCGACGTGACTGTCTCTTATCTCACAGACTTTTGAATATTTCCCCCCATTTCGCAACTCGTCCGCAGGTGGCACTATCCCCGAAGAGCCGAAGCTCTTTTAAATATTATTTAAGAATTCGGTCCGTACCGCGAAGAAAACACGAATATCGACTGGTTAACGCTGATTAAGGAAATGATCGCTGTTTATTCTGAGAATCATACGAAACACATAGATAAAAAATTGCGAGTTACTGATTGCTAAATTAGGTGGTAAGTATACTTACCACTGGGCTTAAAAAAGGGTTAAGTTGTGCCCTTGTGCAGTGCCTGCCTAGGCCTACTTCAGTTGTTCTGGAGGCTGTGGAGGGTACATTATTTACTGTGCCAACACTCGAGTGTTTGAGGGGTGCCCCCCATTGTCTAGCGCGGAGGTTAAGGAGGGAGGCAAAAAGACGGCTTGTCTTTATAACCTGGCTTTGCCATTAAGATGCAATTTTATGCTGTGCTGTATTGACTGAGCTACCGGTTTGAGGTTACTGCATTGTCGTAGGGTCTCGACGGATGGTTCTTAAAAATTACTTTTCATGAGTAAGGAGTTCTTATGGCTCCGTATTCCTTTTATGGCAGTGGTACAGTCGTTGACTTGCCTGTCATCAGTGGTATTTTTTTGTACAGAATGCATTTTAAAATTGTTTCGAATCCCGTCTTACATACTTTTTACTGTGGAACGCAGACAGAACATTGCTCGCTGGGTCCCTGTATCGTTGAAGGGCGTTGTGTTAACATGGAATGAGACGATTACATTGCAATGGAAGCAGAGGTTGCCTGTTTCAGTCGCCAGGTGAAATTGTCAATCTACTGACTGTCCCGAGTTTCGAAGCGAGGTCCGTCTGCGTTAGGTTAGATTAGGTTTTCATACATTGAGACAGGAGACGTGGAGAAAGGAAGTTCAGAACTGAGTAGAACTCTTACGTAGACGTCGTGGCACTTCAGTGAAGAAAAACCACCCTTAGCCGATCGCACTAGCCCCGCGGTCTTCTGCACTCCGAACGCCACTACCACGGGTTCGAGTCCTGCTCGAAAGGTTGTGTACGAGCTACCCTGTGCATGTGCAGGTCTTGCGATGGGCTGACCCCCGTACAGACTGCCCTTCCAACTGTGTCGGGCGCTCGGTGTTTCGCGCGTGCCCAGTTCTGAATCGGTAAAGACCATGGGGTTAAATTCGCGAGAGAAGAAATGTCATTATTACAGACCAAGACATTTACATAAGAGCGGTGATGCAAGTCGCCTTGTTGTATAATTGCCAGAACCTGTTTTCCATGAGAAATATCAACTGACGTGTACCTGCTGGAACTTCCAAGTCTGTGAGGGTCTGGTCCAATCTGAATCATTCTGAGAAAACTCCGACGATGTATCCTGACCACGACTGACTCCGTGGAGTGGAGTCCGTCTCGACACACCAAGAGTCCCTCAGCTAGACAAGAAATCCTCCGTCTTTTATGGAACCCAGTAGTTCATTATCGTGCGCGCAAAATTCCGCGTGTCTTTTGTTATATTTGCCGTCGCCCGTCGACGTGACATCATCGGCGAGGACCAGAAGCTGGTGTGTCCCGTCCAGTTCAAGTCCCTCTTTGTTTTCGTGGTGATATTGACGAAACGTAAAGTTACGTAACGCGCCATTTCCATTGTAAGACATCGGTAAACGGCCGTGTCTACGGAAACACGCAAATGGCGGGTCACGCCCATAGAAGCATACAACTAGGTCCAAGGTCATTTGTCTTGACTCTAAGGTAACTGGCCTAGGCAGTCGGTCATTGGTATTATTCAGAGTGACCTTCTGCCTATCAGGAGCAAGTTTCAAACAAGGCCCAAGGTTATTTGTTATAAATTCGTGTGGGACTTCCTATAGATTTCCCGTTTCTTTGTTACGTGGCTAACCAAAACTGGAATTTTTAGACAGAATTTAGTGCAACTCGTCCATAAAATTTTATGGAAATCCGCTCACCGGTTCTCGAGGTGTTCACAGTTCTGCCTTTCCGCGCTGACGATATCCTGATTAGTCGCTTTGTGGTGTGCGCTGTTCGGTGCGAGCGGCGTCTGACCTCAGGTCTGCCTGTGAATCGCCTCGCGTTTTGAATGCGATTTGGTACTCCGTTTAACCACAGTTTTTATCTTCTCTCCACAAAGTGTCCGTAACTTAAGCGCAAGAATGCATTTGCGTCATAAACGCAAAAAAGACTTCGCTCCAATCGGACGAATCACAAGAAAATTAAGTCTGGATGACACCGGGTGATCAAAAATATTGGCTTGCCTCGCGATACTCTCAGTATCTCAGAAAAAGCGTGCAGAAGTAAAGTGTCGTGGCCTATTCGAGATAGTCTTTCTGTCCTTGTATTTACCTGGAATATCTGAGGAAAATCACGAAACGTCTCGGGATAACCGATCTCCGGCCCGAAATTTGAATCCAGGACCTCCCGAACTGGTAGCGTTCGCTGTCGTCATTCGACAGGCCAATTATGGAGGAAAATTTACGCAAATTGGGTGTTTGTCCAGCGTGTAATTAATAATCCTTGACCTATGTAGTTTCAGAAATACGGGCTGTTACCAGATTTATAAAATTGATGGATGGGGGGTGGGGGCAGAGCCTAAAAGTACGATCATGATGTCAAATTTAGGCCAACAGTAAGGTGTGGAAATGAAAGCAAGATAGAGGAGCCCGTCTCTCAAAAGCCAGGAAAAAGCGATTACGGAAACAAATTGTTTGACATCGCGTGCCAAGTTATTAGCTCAAAGCTGTCACGAGTTACGTAGCCAGGTTATTTAATGAGCCTGCAAGCAACGGGGAATGTCTGGCGTCCGTCTTCACGCACGCGAATCCAGAGAAGCAGACATCTGTTTCTCTGCTTCCAGTTGGAATTCGTTTGGAACAGCGAAGTCTATCGAATCGGAAACTTATTTCGACGGTAATTGATCGTAGGAAGGCATTTGATTTTATTTAACTCTCTGCTGGAAGCCGTTCGCCACCAGGTGGGGTAGGATGACCGTACGAAGGTGTGAACTGCAATGATCCGCCTTAGGGCGGAATCCGAAGGCGTCTCTTCACGTGACGGTCGCAGGAATTGCTCCTTCTCTGGGCGCGCCAAGAGTCTCTCCGACGGACTCGGCTCCTACCTACTTACCATACAATTGCCGCAATGTATCATTGTGTTATGACATCACGCCAGCGGTCGCTGGCGGCTGGAACCAAGGACCAAGGTGAACGTGAACCA
>NW_019060329.1:369415-389362 GCF_000696155.1 Zootermopsis nevadensis | reverse complement strand
CCCACTTTTGTCAGAGTGCATTGCAGTTTAGCGCGTTTCATCGGCTTTGTGTGACTTTGACGGTTCGAAACGTCGACTAATGAAACTCGGACTGCAATCGATGGAACTTTTCTGAAAACTGCGAAACGTTCGCGCACGCGGAAAATTTCGATGGCATTTACACTGAGAGACCTGAGATTCTCAACGGCGAGGAAGTTTTATGGCGCCGCGCGGTCTTATCCTTTATTCTACCCCGGGGATGGAGGTGACACGTTTCTCCAAAATGTTCGTAAAGATGTACAAGATGACGCCCAGGAGACGTCGGTCTGGCCTCAGAGTAACCTGACGCCCGTTCGTAATATTATTCGGTCCTTCTACCCGTATACAGATGTTGGTCTTTGGTATGAACGGGAGTTTTCGTCTAACTCAGCCGAGTAACGCTTTTGTGAGGTAAAGGGTTTAAATTTCGGTCGCGAGGATTTTCGTGGTTGTCCTCAGTTACCTTGAGAAAAATTCCGGGGCACGACGTCCAAGTAGGCCACGGTCACTTCCTCCGCCCGCCCTTAAATCGATTTCCCTGAACGGGATTCATCCAATCGCATCTTTGAACCAGGCATTTATCAGGGGGGCTGCAGACAGTCTCAGGTCTTGGTAACGTAGCGCGAGGGAGTTTCGCGTCGTAGTTGCGTGCTGTAGGATACGACGAGGCAGACGCAGGTTCGTTCCGTGCGGCCAGTCCGCCTTCACGCGGTCGCTGTCGAATAGAGGTTTGCGATCGAATTGATATCAACTACATGTGCGCGCATTGCAGCCGAGCCGAGCTTTGCACTTCGAGGTCACGGGTTCAGACACCGCTCATGACACCCCTCGCGTTCGCCTGCTCTTTCCTACGCCCTCTCAGTTTCAAATCTGCTTCTTCGTTTAAATATTGCTTTGAACCAGAGACGTGGCCCGGAACTAACGTAGATAAGGCGCCCGCTCGTGTGGCTGGTTGCTTCACACTCCTTTTCAATTTGTCATCCTGTCATCTGATTGTACGCCAAATACCGCCTTCAGTGGATCCAGAGTCGTGAAATAGCCCAGGAAACGACTAAATCGTGGCATTCAAATATTAACTCTTCAGGTGACATCTCTTTACTACGCTCCGGTTACGAAGTTTTGATTCCAGTACGACCTGACTTTAGCTTTTTAAATAACTGATTACGTCCTATAAAATTATATATATTTTTTAAACCTTCCTCTAAAACAAACATCCATATTCTTATCACCACAGAAAACTCCAACACGGAAATTCTTCCGTGTTTAATATTGACTTTATATAATGTACCGTCTCCTTCAGAAAGCAAACACAATTGTACCTTTCGACCTGTTCACTGACGTGGTTTCAAACCGCATGTATCTATTATATACGTATAATCAACAGGTCTGTCATGTCTGTCTCTCCGTCCACGTGATTTACCTCGAGAACCGTTGGATGGATTTGGATGAAATTTGGTACAAAGTTTATGTCATTTTGAACGACCCTAAAATCGCACTTTAGAAATTTCCTGCAATATTCTGGCACCGATAATAGCGCCACTTGTAATTTTTTTTTTATTTAGTGTTCTGTCTGACGACATGTCCATATGAACAGGATCCTTCCATCATTTTCTCGGTCTGGGACCTGTTCATATACGTTCTTGGCAGATGATCCAGCAGTGGTTTGCCATTGCCTTCTTCTGTGTGTGAATGGAGTAATTGTTGGGATGCCACGGAGGAAAACTCCGTGTTGCCTAGACCACGGCCTTGCCCAACACAAGTTATAAATTCGGGCACCGCCGGGAATCGAACCCGAGACCCCAGGATTACAAGGCCAGCGTTCTAACCGCTGGACCACCGTGGCATCCCGGTTACTTACCGCCTGTTAATTGTCGATGTACGATGGAAATTGAGTCAGCCTCGGTGTACGCGCCACCTGCTTCTATGCCGACAGCGGTGGGCCCCCACCATCCCGTGTTCTGCACAAAAACAGGACCTAATTAATTTTGTTCTGTACACTATTTATTTATTTTCGTATTTTCATGGCTGTTGGTTTTATTTTCGTATTTTGGTTTTCGTCGGTGCTAGTTTGGTCACTTCTGTCCCACGTAACCGGTTGTCTGTGTCAGAACGTCATCACACCACTTCTTCTATAGGTCATATTTTGTAGCTCGGTGGTTCTGTCAGTTACGTAAGCCAACCGCCTAAATCCCTGACTTGACTCTTGTGGTATTTCAAGCACCAACGTCTGATTGGCGCGCCAGGGCACAAGAAGGTTGTGTTTTCACTGCCCTCAACTGTACTCTTAGGCCGGCCTGCACACCAGAGTGGCAATTACGTTAGGCGAGAGACTGGAAGAACCTGTTTCAAATTGCAATTTATTGTGTCATGTTATTAAACACTAAATTTTCGGATTATCAGCACATTTTGGAGTGGGGGGGGGCCGAATTACCTTCCCCCTGACTGAAACGTCTCTGTTTTGTAACAAGTGATTTACTGAAATTGCTGATGGCTGATTGGCCGAGTCTGTTACTCAGTCGCGTATTGAGTGACATGTGATTTTCCAGACACACCAAAAGTCTGGGTAAAAACGTCTTTTGGACTTGTAGATAAATGGTCGTGAAGATGGAGGCAGTATGTTCCCTCGAAACATATATGTACCTACAAGTGAACGCAGCGTTAATACCCAGAATACGATCATCGAGATTCTGTCGGCCGTGAGAATCTCAAATCTGAAGTTCGTTGTAAATCCTGTCCACTGTGACCAGTTCCCGTTCTGTTTTGAGTCACGTGGCCATAAGTTTTGTTTCCAGCAGTTCTCTTCTGATGATCCAATGTGGTGATAAAGTCGCCAGTACCCTTTCGATAATCATCGAATTGCTACCTCCGAGCCTTCAGCCGGTCGTCTGCATTTTGATTTTACGATGCGGACGTAGTCCGGTTTTGCAGACAAGTCTCCAGGCCCTGACCCGTATGAACAGGAGTTGAAAATATGGGAATAACGCGTTTTCTGTTCCTGTGGCGGTGAAGCCTGGAAAGAGGAGACCGCAAAACGGCTTCTGGGGCGAAGCTCAGATCACGGACCGCAGAACTGCGCGACGAATCAAAAGACGTCGCGCGACGAAAATTGTGGGTTTCGGAAAGAAATTCTCTTGCCGCGTAGACAGAACTTACGATCTATTTAAGATCGAGTTGAGCGAGCCCACTCACTGCCTCTCACCGTCAGACTTCTGGCTGAACGGAAGTAAACTTGGTTCTGACGGCGGCGTAGAACTGGATCCACAGAAGCAAGCAAGAACACGACATTTAAAATTAAGGACGTCGAGCGTCTGTGTCGCCAGAGATTCGAAGAAATTGGGCAAGACAAATGGGATGTTGTATGTCAGCATGTGGAGAGACTAGAACAAATTTATTATGAGCAAGAAGGCATAATCGAAGACGCTACTGAACGCATGATAATTGAAGATAACGGAGTGACCAGCAGCAGGGGTTGTGATGAAGCGATGGTCTGTGAGGAGTGGAAGAATTAGAAGATGACCGAAGATTTGTGAAGAAGATAAAATTATCTAATACTCTCTGCAGTGTTAATTTTCTAGTGAAATCGACTTTCCTATGTTACGTAACGTTGTGATATTTTATTTGGAGTGAACTGTACGCGGCCTCCTGCCATCCCTTGCAGCAAACTCGCTCCGAGGTTCCAATTCACAAAGTTTGGGGGCCAAGAACGCTGGAGCGCAGTATACCCGTTGACGTCCATCTGTCATATTAAGTAGCGCCTCAGGCGTTGTGACGGCCTCCATGTTGGTATTACGTGCAGACCTGAGGTGACATCTCTGCTAGCACTCGTTAGATGTCCATCGGTGACAGATGCTCTCGCGAAGAGGACCACCACAAGCGTCTCATTTCTGAGAAAGTAGGCTGAGAAGAACTGGAGGACAAGGGAAGCGCGTTCAGTCCTTCGGGCGCCACTTCGTATCAACTGGTTGCGCTTGTTTTTGCCGTGGACTTGCTCTCTCTCACCCCAGCGGGCGAACTGTGTGTTGTAAAAATTGTCTGCTTTTAGATGGGGGCACAGCCTTGTTCGTGACCAGATTCGGCCCGCTGACGTCACGCACTACGTGACCTGGAGGAATGTAGCCCAATTTACTGAAGGTGCGTGGCACTCCTCGACTTAACCCACAGACTTTTCCTTGATTATTATTATAATTATTCATTTGGTTTTCCTAACGTGACGCGTAATACAGCAAATCCGATTATTCGCCGTGATAAGTAGTTAATAACGCGTTTGGCAAATGGCACTAACGCGATAACTGTTCCTTCAGAATTCAGTTACTCTACGGGATCTTCTTCGTTTAAGGCAAATGTGAACGCGCTCGACTTAGGAGTTGGTCTAAGTTGTCACCCTAAGCCCTTTCCACAGATTCCACTCGCATCTTCAGCGGGATTGTGGATTGTGGATTGTGGTCTTATGATTTATGCTGAAACAGCTCTCTTGCCTGTGTGTTTGAAGGTACGGCGGCATGTGACTTAGCATGATTCTGAAACATCGCTTCGTTTCGAGCGCTCAGGGCTAAGAAGATGTACCTGTTTGTTTTTTACATTACCGCTGAGTGCAGTGTGCTTATTACACGCATTTTTTGAACTTAGCATGCGGTTAGTTCTTCAGCCGGAACCTCAGTTATGCGAGTAATATAATTATTTCGTATAATGTGGAAAGCTTTTTTATATAATTTGAAATTGAAAGAGTGCAACCGGGACGATGTATTCTCATGCATCGCCCAGATGTGTTCTGCATTGTTTTCAACGCGTCACTGTCCTTGGTTTTTTTCTGCGAAGCTGGTAGCATTGCAGACGTCATATTGCGCAGTTGGAAATTGTTGACTGACTCCTTGGAAAAGAGTCTTCCCTGTTCCATTTTTTCCCGTTTCTCCTGCGGCTTATTTAACTCGCTGGACAATAACCTTTGCATCATCCAAGGAATTTTCCTGGAGACGAAGGAAACCACGAACATCGGGATAACCGGTCTCTGTTCTTATATTCGAACATGGGGCATCCCGAATGCGAAGCAGGGGTGCCTACCTTTCAGCCGCGACGTACGATTCAAGTCCTTATTAAGCTGACAGTCGTACAGCTCGCCGCCCATTGCAGAACCCAGAGCTTCATTGCCGTGTTCACAAGGGCGCTCCACCGAACCCTACCCGAAGCCAGATGAATCTAGTCCACACATCTCTACTGTGTTTCTTGAAGATCCGTTTCAACATCATAATCCCGTTTACGTCTAGGTCTAACAAGTTTTCTGTTTCCTTCAGGTTTTCGTATGTAGTGTTTGTCTGCGTGTATCGTCTCTCCCATGAATGATATAATTTTTCATTTTACTTCGTGAATTATTTATTTGTGAGACCTACGCCGTTCCTACCTGACGACAAATAGGTCCTACGGGCCTTGCGCCTGTCAAAGAAACGCCTGTGGCAGTTACGTATATGCTGACCCGCGTTGCTGTTGTGTCGGAGAGGTTGCCGAGCTGTAACGGCGTTAAAGCAGAAGCCAAGTTGTCATCAGGCTGTCCGTTCAGCGCAAAATCGCAGACTCTCGTAACGAAGAAGCAATTCTTTGTCAGTGCAGTGTCAACCAAACACGCGAAGACTCGGAGTGTAGCCAACTCACGAAACGTCGCGGACAATGGGTGAAGTGCAAGCTTTTATTGGTAAAAGAAATGCGTGTTGTGAGTACTGTGGGCTTAGGATGTCTGGGTACACGCTCTGGCCGTCGCCGTCGCAGGTCTAGGGCGGTCAGTTTGCGGCGTGATGGTCCAGCGCGTCTCGTGACCCACGTCGAAGGCGTCTGGAGACTTCGACGAGTTGTGTCATTTGACTGGAACTGGAGAGACAAGAAATGCGTACAAAACTTTAGTGAGAAATCGTGTGAATATTATAATCCGGACACCACGTTGCAACAATCATTTGGCCTCCCACGCGCCAGGGCGCGATGTGCAGTGGATTTTAAGCTGATACAAATGTCACGGATCTCGGCCTGTGGAACCGGTTAATGCCGTATTATATTGGCTTGAATTTTTATGTCCCACCCCGCTGTACCGTTCCAGATACTTCGTGGTTATGTGCCAGTTTTGAAATATGTTTCTGTCTACTTCTTGTTCTAATAAATTCCGATTTATAGAGCCGTATATTTGAGACAACGATTTCAAGCCCATTAGACGAGTCAGATTTTAATCAGACTCGTGCCAAACGGCTTAGGTGCTGAGCAAAGTCGCTGTGGTAGAATGACCACAGTAATGGCGTGGGTACTTTGTGGCAAGTTCGCGTTTCAAGTCATGGCCTGCTTGGTTTGTGACTTGCAAGTTGTCCCTAGCAACCAAAATACTTAGGTCAGTCCGCGCATAAAATTATACTGTATTTTGGAGTAGGAAGATTGTTATAAACTCAAACTATTTCAGAACGACAGTAACAGATAAGGATGTCGATGACGGAGAAATTTAGAGGACATTAAATTCCGCAGAATTCTTGCTGCTATGAAGTTGGATAATGTACAGTCTTGCCGTGTGCCATCTTAAAAAAGCTGGGATATTTCGCATGGGCGTCGAACTCTCACACTGAAGCGAGAAAACAGATCATGTCAGAGAGGGGGGCGTTGAGGGGGATATTTGGACCTTAAAGTGGGGAGGAAGTGACAGGAGAAAACTCCGTAACGATAGACCTGATGATGATGTGATACACATCGAAACATGTCGTCGATACAAAAAATGTAACAAGATGCAGTGTCTACTGAGAATGTTATAATTTTAGATAATTTTAAACAACATTATTTTAAGTTTGTGTATAGACGGAAAATAAAAATATTGTACCAATAAAACACAAACATGACGCAATTAAGATATAAAAAAAAAAAGATATAAATTCCGTAACGAGGTTGTACTCTTCACCAGGTATTACTGCGATGAGGATGAGATGGGCGGGTCATATGGTACGCAAACAAAATTTTGATCGGAAATCCTCCTACGCTGCTGTGTGCGTTCTGTGAGAACGAGGAAGAATCTGAGGGCCTTCGCTCGCTGATTCTTATCCATTGCCGCTGCATAACGCGGGATGCTGATACAAACATGTCGTGCTTTCCTTTATCGGTCTAATCGTGGTGAAGATGGAGGCAATACGCTTCTCCGAAACGTCGGTAACTCTTAAAGCCACAGTCGATTTAACATTTTGACCACAGCAACGTTTGTGCGCAAAAAGTACGGTATTGGGTCGGAGGTCAAGCGATTTTGGAGCCTTGCCCCACGAAGGGTTAGAGTGTCACCAGTTCATATCACCACTGTGACTGAGTGAATGTTGCTACTGAAGTGCTGTTTTTCGGGGGGCTGTTGAAGGAGAACCAGGAGGGTCATCCTCGCTTGTCAGGTAAGTCGTCGAACACGTTCGTTTTTGCGTGAAAGTCATTAAAAAAAAAGCTGTTTTCTTACCAACCCAACGCACAGAAAACTAGTCTTCACTCAAGTGTGCCATAAAGAACTGGGACTCGCCTTTTTTTTTTAAAAAAAAAAAATATGTTCTAATTAAATTAAGATAGATGGAGCGTCCCGACTCAGTACTTTTACGTGATTATAACGTCAGGCAAAAACAAGACACGTTTCTTTTGTGCCTGTAATAAACCGCGGAGACATTTTTAAGATTCACGAGTTTCTTTACGTATTCAGAAGCACTCGTTTAAAACGTCCTGTACCACGCGGATTCGTTCGACGATCCTAAAATTCGGTTTAAGCAGCGAAGATGGCGTCTCCTGGTTTCTGAAATATCCATCGATGGTGAATTACCGCGTCATCTGAACCTTGTCCCTACAAAACTGCTGTCTCCACTTACAGTGTTGTTATTTTATGGTGGAACCTGATACGGCAGTGTTGGGAAATACTAATTCTTATGAACGGCGAGACTTAATAAGTCCTTCGAAACTGTGGCAAAGTTGGGAATGAAAGTAGCAAATCGCCCCTACCTTGTGCCGAGGTTAGGAATTAGTAGGAGCTGCTTCGTCTCTCCTCCCCAAGTGCCTACATGGGGTGTACTTGTTGTGTGTCATTTATATTAGGAAACGAGCTCCTCTGTCTCCAACCCCCGCTGACATGAGACACGTTCTGTCGAAACGTCTCTGTGGTTAATTGTCCGCATCAGTCGCACTTCCTTGGACCGATAATGAAGGTAATGAGAGGTTGTAGCCGCTCTCTGGTTGACGTGTCAGGTATTTCGTGGGAAGTTCAGAGGGTCTCAGGACAGGTTCGGTAAGATTTAAAACCGATGTTTTGCACAATTTCGAAATTTAAGGGGTCCCTGGCAAAACCAGTCCCGGGAACACATGTGTGCAGTGGCGTGTCCTTTGCCTCTTGATGAATGGCCTGCCTGAAAACCACGTCGGCTCGACGGCTCCTCTGCCCTTGATTAAGACACGTCTGACGAATTCTGCGAACATGAGGAACCAAAATTCTTTACTAACGAACATAAAGAGCCGGAAGTCATTTGCAGTTTGACTGGAAAGGCCAGTGAACTGTGCGCCTGGCGGGTTAATGCAGAACCAACACTCTTGAACTTGTATTCGGGAGGTACACGGATGTAACTCTCTCGTTGTCATGACGACATACTCGTGATTTTCCTCACTTGCTCGTATCGTACCTACAGACAGGTAACGATCTCCTCCTTACAAATCCTTACCCACACACCACCCCACAATTTAATTTGAAGGCATACAACCTATGCAGATGAATAACGTCATTTAATAACCTAAGATTTGTCTGTCAGGATCACATTTGGGTTTATTAAGCATTTAGCTGAATGTAATATAAATATTGTGTCGTTCTTGGGTGAAACGCGAGTTTGGTATGAGATGGGGGCTTAGACATGGGGTTCCGCCGTCAAGGGGGTGCGCTGACACCCCGCCCCTGGTCACGATGGGCGTCTCGCTGAGAACAAATGAAGAAGTGGCGAAGAAGCTGTTAGTGTCGCATCTCGCTGAAGACAAGGCAATAGACACGTAAGGGCTTTGCGTCACCTTGGGGCAGAAATATAGCAAACTTCGCCTCAATTTGCTCCTGCTTCAGGACGAAATGCCACTCGACCAGTGAAGATGGGCGACTGTTTGCTTCTCTGGCGGGACTGTACTCCGTTAACTACGAAGCCTGTAATTTGTGTCTCCGTCAGCCGGACTAATCTTTCTTTCGGATATTTTTATTTTTTATTTATTTCATAAAATATGTCAGCAGCGCTGTCGGCGTTCAGTACAAAGCTGTGAACTGAGTTGCAGACGCTTATTTCATAGCAAATTCTTCGATTTGCCAAATAAAATCCGTAAAATGACTTGGCGGCGTTGTTATTCATCAGCAAAACCTAAATTGCAAAGATGTAGCCTTGTAGAAGTCGACCGACGTTTCGGAAGTTCCTAGTGCCGCAGTCATTAGGCCACTACTCTTCTCTCTGACGACAGGAGGCAGTGAGCAGTGAGCAAAACTGCGCTGACAACCGCAGTTGATCCGCGTAACTCTCGGTCTAGGTCCGTGTGTGTGAGAAATAATTTGAGGCCGTCTCGCGCCTCGGCGATGATAATTCTAGTCGTGAAGGGAAGGAGCGATTCGTGTTCCCCGTACATTTTTAGCTGGCACCGCGCACTCACCTAAGACAGGCCGCGCCGTGGGGAGCGTGTTTCGCTTCGTTTAACTTCCATTGTTTGTCGCGAGCCGCAGAGATTCTTCATGCCCGTCACATCGGCAGAGTCAGACCTCTGACCTTGGGGGCACAATTAAAAAATTGCGCGCATTCGATTTCGCATGCTAATGAGCGCGCTGCACCGCGGAACTAAAACGTGTAATTCTTTTTAAATAATTAAGAAAGCGGCTCGCACCTCCTAGAAAACACACCACATCACCGTTACAAACGCGAATATGTTACTGATTTTTTTTTTAAAAAAAAATTGCTGTTTATTCCGAGATCCAAATTTAAATCTGTGATCAGATTATGAACGAGGTACAGACTTACAAACATAAAATTAATTGGTATACATACTTACCACTGATCTGAGCCGGGATAGTATAGTGACTAGCTACGGGCTGGACGACCGGGGTTCGATCCCCGACGGGGGCAGAGGATTTTTCCTCTAGCCTCTGCGTCCAGACCGGCTCTGGGGCCCACCCAGCCTCCTCCACAATGGGTACCGGGGGGGGTCCTTTCCCGGGGGTAAAGCCGGCCGGGGCGTGATGCTGACCACTCACCCCCATCTAGTGCCGAGGTCGAGGAAGAGAGGAGCTATACCTCCACTCACCCCAAACGCCTACATGGCGTATAGTGGGACAAACTTTACTTTACTTACCACTGATCTATTAACATGTCATTTCTATTACCAAGTCGAGAAGTGCCGTCTTCTGTCTGTCATAGTAATCACTTGGGCGCCGAAAAAGTGGGATGTTCGTGAGATTCGTTCAATGTCTTAAGCCACTTTTGAGTGCTTTCCTGTACTGAGTAATATTTCCGCGAGGTGTTCGTAAACTCCGGTTTGTCCTGGGCCAAATGACTCCGGTGCGTTACACATACGGCCCGTTTGCCCTACATATTTCAGTGGATAATTACTGTGTTTCATTGAGCCGAACTGGTTTTGTGCGCTGTTCTACGCCATTACTCGTACCCTTAATTAACTTCCTTTGGCCCCAGAGTCTTCACGCACATAAATTTCTGTCCACTTTTTCTTGGAACGGGAGAGGGGATTTTGTTTCGTCTTGCGTTGCTCTGTGAGATGCGAGGTTCTCAGTGTGCGGTCCTGCAGGTGCGTAAGAGACGTCACAGCCCTGCGCTGTTGTGTACCAGGACTCAACCAGTGCCTGATACGGCTTTGGAGACACTTAATACTTTATTTGTATGTATGAAATGCGAGCAGTTTTTGTACCGGTGGGTTCTCGTTAAGCGAGACTCCAAATGCGTCTGAAACGAAGTCCGTACAAGACGTCAGCCTGTCTTCAGGTCTTGTCGCAAGGACAAAGTATGCTAATCCTCCTTACCAAGCTACGAACTGTGCTAAGGAGAACCACAGGCTGTCACTTGCTCTGTCCTCATTCAAACACCTGAGGAACCGCAAACCTCTGAGCAGAGTCGCATTCAGCTGTCAGCGCACTTCGAGGCTCGGCGGTTCGAATCTCGACCTATATCTGTAGTTCCTGGGGCTTCTTCAAGTTGGCCACGACAGCATATCCCTTACATAATCATTCATAAACATCAGTTCGTCTCCTCAGACCGCAGCCCACACGACTAGAGACGTCTGTATTCAGACAGAAAAGCGGGGAAGAAACTGGAAACATTTTCATAATTATGGACTTTTTGATGGGCGGGGCATGTAGCACTCGTGGGAAGGATAGAAATTGCAGACAGAATTTTAGTCGGACAGCGTTGAGATAAAACGTGCCTGGGAAAACCCAGGAGTGGCCTGTATGGACGGACGATATGATCCGGTGTAGGATTTTGTGGACGCTGTGATGAACCTTCTGGTTCAGAAAACGATAACAGTTTTTGGCCCGTTAAGTAACTGTAATCTCCTCCCCTAGGTGTCTGCCCCCGGAGTTGACGTCTGATGTCAATGTACCGTTCCCCATCCCTGAGATGTTCGCCCCTTTTCAGTGGTCCCTCGATCTCTCGCGCCATTATTTTCTTACGGCAGTTCGTTTCGTTCTGCTCAGTTAATTGGACCACTCGCTCGGGTCACCCGAGTTCTTTTTCTGTTATCCTTTAACGACCATCGCATAAGAACGTTCTTTCCTGCGCTCCGTTGCGTATTTCGGTATCGCCGCCCTCTTTAAGAAGCCGGGTACCAGAATGCGGGATGTAACATTACGTTTAGTGCGACCATCGCGATGTAATGTCAGATGCTTTTTATGTAGCAATTCCATGATGAAATTAATTGAGCACAGAAGAAATTCTAATTATCCTCACTGAGCATTTTAATGATGCTGCATCAACTACAAAAAAATATAATTACGATAAAGTCTGGTTTTTGTGCTACGGGAAATCAATCCAGTTGACTCCCCTCTTAAGGTGCTTTGACCCACCTTCTGTCGCGTGGTAACTGAGGAAATGCTACGTGCCCAGTGCTTGAGCTCCTTTTTAATATTGTAATCATAATGAGAGGTGAATGATACTGTCGATTATAAACGTTTAACGAAATAAATGCAGACTGAATTCGGAAATGTCCGGGTAGCCGAGTCTATTCAGTGGCTGTTAAATCGCGATGTTCGCAATGGGCCCTGTTCTGATCCAGATTAATCCAATCCAGAGCCTTGGACCTCTGCCCTTCCATCTGCGACTAGGTCTCCCAAGCTGTCTCTTTCCTTCAGCCTCTCCACAAAAGAATCATAGCTCTGTGCAAGCTACATGCGCCGCCAATCTCGTCTGAACTGGCTGTTACTTCGAAGCCTGAAGGCGATGTATGCGGAGTTCGACAGATGATCTGGCCCTGTTTGTAGGCAACACCTCAGTACTCAAACAGGACACGCGCCTCTTCTTGGTCATTTTCACCGGACGATGAACGTGACCCATTGTATACGAGACTGGAGATGGCGTGGACCGCCGTCAGAATCTAAATAGACAATTTGGTCTTTCTGTCTGTCTGACAGTGAGGCTATTGTGTCGCTGCTCAAACCACGCTTTGCCCAACAGTGAGCATGTCTAAACGTGCCACTGGATCTGAACGTACGAACAATGCCGTTCTCTTGTCTTCGTTTAACGCGATGAAATGCCGCGTGTCACCACATCACAAACGCGATTTGTTGGCGCCCGTGTTACGAAGATAGGAAATAGTTTCAAGCTCATTTATACTGCCCAGGACATCCTCTGGATTGGCGCGTAGATCCACGTCACATGACCCCCCAGAACAATAATTGTATTCCTAATTTGTTCAAAAAAAAATTCTGATGATCGTGATTTGTAGGATTTGAGGTACTCACGGTGACGAGTATGAAGATGGCTGCCTTCTGTGTGTGTCTACGTTATTCTGCAAACATTTTATTATGTCGTCCTAAGATTTTGTTCAATTATCTCTGTGGCTCCTGCAAGTTGTGATTTAGACTGCATAAATGATAATAAAAAGAAACTTGTTGCAAGAAGGTCACCTGGTACACCACACGAATTTCCATCCGAGAAGGTCTGCAAGTTTTTTTTAAAGTTGGAGGTCAGGTTATTTAGCTACAAAATTAATAGGGCAGCGTGTTTATTTTTGAAAACGCGACCTTGAAATTGCTGTCGCATTATCAAGATCAACCAACAGTGCTTGATCTTCAGCTGTTTGTTTCGTTGGGGGGGGGGGGGGGGGGGGGATTCCTCGGCCTTTTGTATTCTCCACGTGACATGGCGAGGCATTTGGTCTGCACGAAGGACCAGGGGCTTGTCAAACCAACACGTAATTCTCTCCGGTCTATTAATTGTAATTGGGCAAACGAAAACAAGTTAAGGGCGTGTAGTGAAGGCGTTCGCCTTGACGTGACAGCGCGCTTAATAAATTTTGTTGTTACCTTTTTCGTCCGTGCGATGAAGCGGGCCTGAGTTCGACTCTTGTTCATGCATTGAAGATAATTTTTGTACAACACGAAACAGCACTCAAGACATGCAAAATCTTTTCTTAGCAGCACAGAAACGTCGTTATAGAGACAGATCACAGGAGCCAATCAACAAATTAAGTTTCCCTCTTAAGTTATTTATTTCATAAAATGATTGTGACAGGAATCCCGTGTTTTGATCCTGTCTACGCGCATCGACAATCCGCTCTCCAGGTCCGATTCTGATCGAAGACGAGCGTTGCCCAGACAGCAGCTTTGCAGTTTGGGAATTTAAACTGCTAAGGTTGAGGGACTTTTTTTATTTGGATTGTGGCAAGACTGGCTGTTGCTGTTTTCGTGGTTTATGACATTTACATTTGGCACGAAGATAAGTGAATTCTGGCGAAATATCTGTCGTACAAAAGCCATTTGCCTGGCACTGCTGTCCAGAGCGGTGCGTTCCTAGGAGGCAGGGAGAATTCTGGCTTTTTGTTTCTTGGATCTCACGCCCCGTCATTATTTGGCCCAAAGTTTTTGGGGTTCCTCTGACAATCTCACTTCCTGCTTGCCACTGCGACGTTCGGTGAATGGACATTACGGAAAACTTGGTGAGGGGGAACACTGAAGGTATGTTTTTTGGGGGTCAAAATTAATGCAGAACCAAAACCAAACTTTATTTTATCCATAAAAACAAAACACTGACCACATTCAGGCCCGATATACTTTGAACTCTGAATGTCTTATTTAATTTTTAAATGCACTGACCACATTTTAAAAAGTTTGTTTCTGCATTTACTTCGCAAATTCTGTGGTTAGTCCATGAATCTGACAGCTTCTCGCAGGCAAAACGAAGGCGTGGCTTGTGAATTTATTGGGACCAAACAAGAAAACTGACACCAGAAAATTCTCATAATACAAGTACGTAAATTGACTTACTAGCCTCCGGGTGATATATTTACCGTTCATTACTTGACTGCAAAGATTTTTTGGAATAGCAATTGTTATCAGTAGCTGAGAGAATTGGGTAGTACTCAGCAAAGTAATATGCAATGTGATGCAGGACCCGCGCGTCGTACGACACAGGAACTTTTTGGAATGAACAGCGCGTATTCAGTACCCGAGCTATCGCTCAACGCTGCGCCTCTTTATCACAGATTTCCCACTGGAAAACAAAACAAAACTTCAGTAAGCAGTCCGCATTTAAATACGCGGGGCAAACACCCCCAAAACAAGGCCTGAAGACAGCGCGCGTTTTACGGAAACAAGAGGTTCTCGGAAGAACTCCAGATGTTTCTGTAAACCTGGTGGGGCTGGCGACACTGACCCCATCCATGTCTGATTACCTCTAATGCCAAATTTTGTAGAAATTGGCGATCTTATAAGAAAGGAAAACGAAACTGAAAAATCGCTATACTTACTTCTCAGTTCTCGTTACTTTATAGTAAAATTCCAGTTTATCAACTTTTGACAAACGATCCAAAAATTCTTCATCGTGCGTAATTATGACCAACTGGAAATTTTTCTGGGCCATTCTTGTGTTCACAATGCTGAAAAGAAAATAACAAAATGCAGTGTTTACGAGTGAAGCTCAAATACTTGCATTTCTTTCACTTTAGCAATTTTACGGCCACAGCACAAACTCCGCATTCCATGAGGCGTCACATCGTGGTCGCCCGAATCTTTGTGGATTCGCGCGTTACACTGCGAAACACTAATTTCAGCACGAGATCCAACATCGTGGTTCGGCAGTTTGACGTGGAGGCGATTCTTACCAAAATGTGTCTTGCACTGCAGAGGCAAGGGGAATTTTAATTCTGGCAAAAAAAGTTCTTTTATCCATGACCTATGACGAAGACAGGGTCAAAATGTGAGTGTAACAGTGCAAGACGTACAACGAACTTGCTACCGGCATCTGAGCTAAATCTCAAGTCTCGGCAACTAACAGACGAGCGAGCATCTTGGTAGACAAAATTAGGATATATAATTTTGTTCATCTCACGCATTAAACTTCAAATTACACTCACTCTGCTAACGCAGTACTCAGACTTTCAACATTTTCTCTGTCCAGATTTGTCGTCGGTTCATCGAGAGCCAGCATACCGCAGTTTGCGCTGAAAGTCTCTGCTAGGGCCATGCGGATAATCAGAGCGGCCAGGACCTGCGGAACAACGGATACAAGGATTGAAGCGCCGGAGTACGACCATCCACCGCGACATGTAATAGAATTTTAGGTTACAACTGAATCGGCACACCAGCCCCCGCGCAACGATAATAAGCCCAACGCACACTCTGTGGGGATTCCCCATCATTTCCTCATGGCTTTTTGAATTGGGCGGTTTCTTTAAAAAACAGCCCACCACTGGTCGCCGTCTTCAGCGAGATGAATCCAGTCCACTCTCTCGTACAACATTTCTTTAAGTGAGATTTCAGGTTGTCACGGCAACAAGTACGACGACGGCCGTCTTCTTAAACGTAATGCCCCGTAGTTTGGTAAATACTGACTGACAATTCAGAGGAACTTACTGCCTCCATGATCAGGGCCTTCCTTATTTTGTTAATATTATCATTTCATCTATCTTCAGAACTCGCAAATGAACACTTCCCTGCATTTTGTACGAAGGGCACTTAGCCCTCTGCTCGAGCCCTAGGTTGGAGGACAGCCAACTGCTTATTTCCTGTATTTACGGCTACCTTTCATATCTGGGGACCGTACGACCGTCTCCTCCATCGCTAACACGCAGACTTGCTACGCCGTGGTGACAAAGGACCTGCCTGACACCGACAGAGAGCTTAAAGATTTGTTCCACTGCAAGATTTTGGTCAGCTACAAACAAACAAGGCCAATGTTTCATCTCAAACGACAAAGAAACCCAAAAAAGCATAAGGCTTAAGTACACACCTTTTGTCCAGCACTGCAGCGTCCTCGCATGTCAATTTCGATGTCGTTCTTCATCTGTACCACCCTGTAGTTGTAGTTGCGTCTCTTATCTGCACCTGGGAAGTTGGACAAGAATTAACACAGTTGAGATGCAGAGGTAAACGAAGACTCTGACCTGTCGCGCGTCTCCCTCACCTCTGCGCAACTAATAAGCAGTAAGTCTGCCCACGTCTATGGCGACACAATCGCCACTCTCAGTTTTATTAGCGTTACAGTCAAGGATGAGATGCCGTTCAGCGTGCACTCCTCAACAGATCTTTAGTAGGGATGAGCGCGCAGTTTAAATTTGGACGTTAACTGTCACAGATGCGAGAGAATCTTCATACTTGAAGTAGATTTTTATTAAACTTTACATTGGTGATCTTTACCAAATTTAAATCTTGAAATCCCAACAAAAATTATGTTTTCATGCTGTTACGAAATTTAATGTCAGGGATGTCTGCCGAATGTATTCGTAACAAGTTTCATGGACACTGAATAATAATTTAAAATTTATTAAGCGGGGGCGTACGCGCGACATAACGAGAATACGAGCCACCCGCCTGTTAAATTACGGCGACAGTATTCTAAGAAACTGCGCAGATATTGTTCACGCGACTTACCGGACTGCTCCGGCACGTCCGTTTTTATCTCAATGTAATCTATGTCGCTGCCACGATAAATCTGCCGCCACAGTTCGCGGATGATGGTGTTGATCTCCCTCATTTTGTCCTTGTGAAAGTGCAGCATGGCCCATTCTGTAGCGTGATAATAGCAATTCAAGTCGCTTTCACTTGCTTCTTTAACCTGTAAAAGTTAAAATCTCTTCTCACAAATTTATATTATGGACACCGTAAATATCGAGCTATTTAATTTTTTCGCTTGAAATGAGATAACCAGTTCTCCAGCTGCTTACCTGACTGCAATAAATACTACGCATGCTGGTTTCGTACGAGTTAAACATAATAACTAGTGAATCCCATTACGCACGGCTTTCGCGCCAGAGGTCACTTTTCTTGCCCTGCTGGCGTTACCGACATCTTCACTCCCAGAAGGGTGTAACTTACCTTTTTCTCCACAACTTTCTTAAGATAGTCCTTCTCAGCATCCTTGTACATGGGCTTCTTCAGCTCCTCGCGCAGCGATGCGATAGCGCTCTTTTGTTCCTTGAGCCTACCTTCAGCTTGTGCCTTCTGAAATTTTTTTTTAAAAAAAAGGAACTGAAAATATCAGGCCTCATTACAAAGTGCAATTTTAACTTTTTCTGACATTCCCATTTCCAAATTTACTACAAAATACAGGACGTTCCGTGTATTTCTTATCTCAGTTACGTTTTCCCAAGCCGAGCTGTAAGTCACATCCTCACACTTCAGACTTGCGATCAATGTCTAAATACTTTTGATTATAATTAGTATGGGGCTTATAGATGGATACTAACACTTTGGACAAACATGCCGCCTTCATCTTCAAGGCTAAAGACAGAGGCAGAATGTTCCTCCGTAATGTTGGTACCTACACAACTTCAAATGGTGTTACCAACATTATCTCCTCTTTCTTCGGATTACTACTGCTCGTCCTCTGACTTAGGGACTCAAGAGCCTCACTGTTGATACAAATTACAGTCTTGTTCAAGAATTTTGGTAATTATTGGTGCTACATTGAAAATTCCAAAACACTGATGAAATATTTGTGATTTTAATTTACAGAAATTTAATTTCTCTGAAGTTTAGAATGAGTATTTAGCATTTGTTACCGATCCAGCATGATATTGATGTCACTAGTATTAACCCTCGTGCTCAGTTGGTACATCCACCATGAAGATTTCATAATGCGATTCCATTTAAACAGAAAGGTTGTATTTTTCAGTCCAAAGCGCTTGAAATTAACGAGGCTGTACATTACCTCTCTAGTAAGAGTTTCTTCTTCCCTCTGAAGTTTCCCCTTTTCTGTACGAATGGTCTCGTACTTTAGATCTCCAAGATTTTTCTTAAGCTTTTCAATTTTCTCATTTAGACCTTCAGCTTCTGCCTCCTTCTCGCGCAACTTAAGGTTGTCATCCAAGTCTCGTTTCTTCATCTAGATAAACAATTCCACATGGATAAAATACTTGAATACTGATATTTATAATTCCTTAAACAGTACATGGGAAAGACATAAAAAATATTAAACAAAATGAAAAACAACGGAAATTCTGAACAGATAACAAAACCCCATCTCTCACTCCACCCGACGCACAAGAAATACAACTTTAACGGATTAAAGAGATCGGGCGACGTAAAGGAATCTTATGACTTTTAAAGCACGTAAAGTGACGAGACATATGTATGGCAATACCTGCTGCTTTGCTAGTTCATTGTTGATACCAGCGATCTCTGCTGTCACGTCTTGTATCGATTTTAAAGTAGTGTCCTTAATTGTTTCTAGGTCTTGCACAGACTGCTCCACCGCACTCAGTCTTCTGTCTATTCCACGTTGTACGAAATCATTAACGCTGTTTTGGAACCTGTATATTTCGTCAACCTGTTTCTGATATCCTGAAAGCTGATTAAAAATAAGTTCAGTGCCAAGTAACAAGTTAAGAAATGAATGCACGGCGTAACAATTCTGGCGCATCGTCAGAATCTGAAGTACGTGAATCGTACCCTTAAAATCAGAATTACTTGTGTGCTGGGGGATTCCCCATACACAGAAACACATGTAAAGTGGTTATTGTTGCCAGAACTGGAGTGCGTCGTCAGTAAAACTCAAAATATCAGTTTTCACGGAAAGCCACCGAGCTGTTCTAGAGTTGAAGATATCCGTCTTCTGGGTTATTGCGCTGTGTAGTCTGGTCGATGTTAACCAACGTTTCAGAGGTCATACTGCCTCTGTCATCAGGGCGATGAATATGCCAATAGGGTGTCAGGAGCTGGATTTATAGGCCTGGAAGTGAAAGGTGTAGCCTGCCCTGAGCCAATGGAAGCAGGTATGGGAGTGGACCAATGGTAGCACGTGGGCGAGAGTGGGAGAGGGAGAGAAAGTCTTACATGTTCTAGAGTTATTAAATGCGCACAGACAAGCAAATCAGTTTGAATTGGAGCATGAACCTGATTACATAAACAGGGTTAACTATTTTTAAAACTTTGTACCTGGTATTGTTCTTTTGACAACGTCTCCTTATTTTTAAGTCTTGCCGTATTTTTCTCCTTGGTCGCTGTTTCGAAAGTTCTCCTAGATTCTCCCAACTTCTCCATCAGAATGCTCATTTCCTTATTCAAAGCGGCTTCTACTCCTTGTAACTCAAACTGCTTCTCCTCTAATTGCCTGGGTTGTTGCACTCCGGCTTGAATCTAATTCATCAAGTACACAACAAGATCACATGACATTAAAATACGTAAAACAGTTATCTTAGCGAACGAACTCTCGATTTACCGCAAAACCACAAAGCCAGTTTTTTCTTTACTTGAAGAGATGTTGAGAGAGGAGAACCGGA
>NW_019060329.1:322288-369391 GCF_000696155.1 Zootermopsis nevadensis | reverse complement strand
TGACACGCTTCAAACGGTCATCGGTCTAAATCAGACACTTTTTAATGATGATGATGATGATAATTTTCTGGTGGAAATACAAGTCAAAAGCCTTCTTACAATATATAATACTTCAGAAATAAATACAGATAAAACTTGAAATATTAGCATGACCGGAAGCCATAATCAACTGAGACTGTTTCAGTATCGAACGAACATCAAAAAAGGAGCAGCGAGGTTCATGACTAAATTATGGAAATACTTTCAGATTAATGATTTTACATGGAATGCGTTCTTCTGTGTTGTAACACCGTGTAGTCTTGCATGTGGAACGTATGTTCTCAATCTTATGGGTGGAAGTGGGCGAGGATCATGTCCAGGGGCAGATTACACTACCTTAAAGCGTTCTTCCGTCAGTCTGTTCTTCTCATCTCTCAGCTCGTGCAGTCTCTTGGCATGTCTCGCCAACTTCTGCTGCGCATCCTCTAGCACACGGCGGGTCTTATTTACCTCTGATTTCACCTGTTCCTGCTCATTCAGGGCTTGCTGCATGCTTCGTGATGATTCTGCAATTACAAATCATAATTAGATTTGAAATGATCATTCAGAAGAATTAACTCCAGAAAGCAGTCCTTCTTGGAAACTGACAGTCAGTTAGCTAGTCAGGAAAATCCCAATGTTTAATGGAACCTGAAGATTCACTAGTCTTCACAAGAATCTGCCACTCGTCGCTGTACTCGGCCAGACGAACGCGGTCCACACCTTCCCACCCTCTTTCATTAAGAGCCATTTTAACACAATCTTCCCAGGTTTTATAACTAAAATTCTGTAATCTTTCCCATGCATGCTACATGCCCCATCAACCAAATTCTCGTTGATTTAATCATCCTAATAATATTTGGTGAAAACTACGAAGCTCCTCATTTGTCTCTGCCCCCTCTTACTTCCTCTGTCTTAAGTCAAGATATTCTCCTCAACACTCAATCCGCGTTCTTTCGTAGGGTCACAGACCGAGTTTCACACCCATACAGATTTTAAATTCAGAAAAGAACACAGGATAAAAGGCTCACTCATTCAAACACCACTATCTTTCAACATGCAGCATTCCCACATGTAATGATCACTCCTAACAAACTTTGACGACAGTTCATCATTACAAACTTGGATAGTGTGTTGACATGTGCTGTTGGCAAAACATCACGTTCTAGTCACTTGTAAGAAAAAGACTGACAAGAAAATCAATAACAAACTGTTCCTTTACACTCCCCAAAAATCTTACTGCGTCTGCTCACATCTAACAGAAACGGAATTTGTACGAATGCCAAGCGAAGTTGCCGAATCACACTTGATCAAGCGTAAATGTTAGCAGATGCGTTACAGTAAACACGTGTTCAGCTTACTTCCTGCCGGCAGTTTCGCCTCCAGTCGCTCGATGTCACGTTGCAAGTTCTGGAGCTCCATGTGATGCTGGTCCAGCAGCACAACATCTGGCTGTACTTTTTCCGCTATCTCCTTGTCGGTCTGTGGCCCCATCAGTGACGACTCCAAGTCGTCAACATCGATCCTCAGGTTACTGAGCTTCTTTTCAGTCTCTTCCAGTTCAGTCCTGGAACACAAAATGGAATCAATATACATTTGTACAGCGTCTTAGAAATTATTACAGTATTTATAATGCTAAATAATGGATGTTATGACTGGGTTTGTTATAGTCACATCCATTATTCATATCAGTCATTTGTCCTCATTTAAGTTTGCATCTAAAATTAAAAGTGAGTTTTACATTAAAACTTACAAATCGTTATAGTAGTCAAAGATTAAGTTGGTCCTATGCTCCATCTTCAAGGCGCAGGTATAACCACGTGGTCAGACGCATTCTCCGGTCACTTTACCATCAAAGACAAAGTAAAAGGTAACCATCAGAGAGGAGACAGGGTCGCAGAGCCGGTCTGGATGCTGGGAGGATCCAGGATGCGCACTGCCTTTCCGTCAACCCTGTGACCTCCCACTACTGCTCATACTCACGTTCAGTGCTCCTCTCATCGCGTGACCAGGCCTTACGCGCCATTCTCCGGAATTTTTGAGTCTCTCTCTTTTCTGTGTTTTATTATTGTGTAATCGTTCTGTATTACCGGTGGATACATTAGCGCTGTTTGTATCTCTAGCCTCTGGCATTTACATATTTATGTCCTAGTACAGGCAACACGGAGTTTTCCTCCGTGGCATCCCAACAATTACTCCATTCACACACAGAAGAAGGCAATGGCAAACCACTTCTGGATCATCTGCCAAGAACGTATATGAACAGGTCCCAGTCCGAGAAAAGGATGGAAGGATCCTGTTCATATGGATTTGTCGTCAAGACAGAACACTAATAATAATAATAAAAAACAGTTGTGTTTACCGGTTTCTGACAAAGCGTCTTTCCCTGGGACAAGACTGAACAGCGTTAGGGCATGTACATTGGGTTGTACTAAGTTTATCCTTACCCCATCCACTGTACAGCGGTGAAAGGAGAAAAATCCCTGCGTCTGTCAGGGATCAAAGCCCAGTCATCCAGGATCTCAAGTCATAACATGGTTTTGATAATACCGTGCTGTGGAGGTTCTTACGATATGAACGTACCTGAGGTTTGGAATTTCAGTGCTCTTACACGTGACAATGGATTCATAGGCCGGCTTCAGTTCCAGCAACTTCTCATATTTCCTCTTCTCAATGTCCAGCTTCTTGTTGTTTTCACGCAGACGAGTTGGGACCTCATGAACCTTGCTGTTTAGCTGTTCCAAGGAGAGCAGGTTAATAGGAACAACAGCACACACGATGAAATGAAGAATGATTTGAAGTTAAAACGAGTTGAATGTAAAGCAGATACATTCCAACCAAAGAAGTACCGTATTCATTTGCTACAGCACTTCCTTCATGTACAGTTTTCAGCATGTTCAGGATCGGTAACTCGGCGTTATACGCGCAAATCTCAGATTCTACAGAAAAGAAATGATACATCAAAACAAGTGAAGATGCAGGAGTTTGAACCTCACCTCGTTGACAAGCTCTCGCACATCGTCCTGCAAGTCAAATCCCCTGTGACAAAGAGGACAACATGGATCTGGTTGTTGCAGTTTTTGGATGTAACGGCGAAATAAATACTCAGAAGATGACAGTGTGCCCTTCTGGTCCTGGAAAGAATTACATTTCAAGTGTGGTCGGATACAGACAATAACGACGCTACAATGCACGTAGTCTAACATCTATATAAATGTGTTCCAGATTTATTCATAGCATCAAGGAGGTTTTCCTTGTTATAAAGGAACACGGTTATCTAGGTTTTACTCTATATTAAGATTCTTTTACCTAATTATTACCAAATCCTAATTGTATCTCTTTCAAGCCTGGGAAAGGGGAGTTATGATACATACCTGCAACTCTTGGACATTTTCTTCAGAACGCTTCACTACCTCGTCGTAGTCCTGATTTCCGCACGCTTCAAATATCATATCTTCCTTGACTGAAAACAAAATCTATTATTGATGAAGTTCAGTGTCTTCACACCATAAGTTTGTCATCCTCCGACACAGTATGAATGAAATGGGATATGCGTCTTTCAGATGAAAAAAATTGAATTAAATCTGCATGGAAGAAGTTGGGGAAAAGCACAAAAAGTTTCAGTAAGGAGTGCTGATCTCAGGACCAATATTTTAAACTGAGTCCACAGACCACTAATGACTATTCCAGAGAATTCATTCCAATCAACACAAAGATTATTACTGTATTTTTCCTGAACAGCTGAACAAGTTTAATTTCCCAACAAACCTCTTAAATCATCTTCTCGCCTCCTTAGTCCTTCTTTTTGGTGTTTGCGGTTTGTTTCTAGAGTGGTCAGCTCTCGGTGTTTGCCGCCCAAACTGCGAGTCATTTCTCGGATGTCCTCGGCCTTGAAGAAACAGGAAATTAAAATAATTACTCAATAGTGAATATCATGCATGTAAATAAATGTGTTAATACTGTGCTGAACAATGGTGTGCTTTTGCCTTGTCATGCCTTTAATTAAATGTACTTTCACAACTCCATTGCCAAATACAAGGCATAAACTGATGCTCTGGTGGCCCACGATGAACGACGCATTCAGAGCAGCAGGGGGCGAACTCTCTATGGTAACAGGAAGCTGAATCCATGGCTTGATCCTCCAGTTGACACTCTGCCTGCATCACCCTTTGAGCTGACTTTGAGGCTCGTTTATTCAATACTTTGTTTTGGCAAATTCACCCGTCACTCTGAATGCTTCTTATGCCTATGACTTCAGCACATAATCTCTGATCCGAATGCCACCTTGTGCTTTGTCTATGCACTCTTTGCACAAAGCACGCAAATAACCACAACCGCCGAGCCAACTAAAATGAACTGCAAACGACTTACCAGTCGATCTATACAAAGCTTCAGTTCATATTTGATTCCTTGTTCAGGAACGGTTTTCAATAGATGCTTCAATGTCTCTTCATTCTTGTTCTTTCTGTAATAACAAACAAAGAAAATATAAAAATGGTGGGGTGACAGTACATAACCTTTCTGCGATTATAGTAAATTCCAAAAAGTACAGGAAATCTGTGGCACATGATCAAGCTAATCTCCTGTGCTCTCATTTCAACACTTCTGAAGCCACAGAGCGTTCCCTCGCCCTCTCAAACACCACGACAGCCGCAGATCAGTCTTTCAGCCGAGCTGTCGCGACGCGATAATCTAACGGCAAGGATTCGCATCAAGATTCGTCAACTCTGCCAGTTCAACTTCGCGTCTCATCAAAACTTATCTAGTGACATGTGTAATAGCAGAGAACGCTCACACGTTCACTTACAGTTTGCGTATTTCAGACTCCTTCGCGGACTTGCTTTCTCTCATCAGGTCCAGCTCTGCCTGAACGCAGCTTTGCTGCTGCAAAAGTTTCACCTCTTTATCGACCTCCTCCAGTTGATACTCCAACCTTAAACAAAAATACAACATACACACAATTCTGAAACCTATGAAACTAGATTTATTTGGACCACACACTTCAAGATGTTTGTGTCAGTTTGCTAGTCGCCGTATGAGCTTCAAATATCCAGGAAAGTTCCTGCCGAACATACTACTTCTTCCGTGTCCTTCCCAATTCCGATTCAGCGACCACCTTGTCATTTGACGCTATACAATCCGAGCTACTAAAAGGGTTGCCAAATAAACAAAGATACATCTTCTTTTAAACCAGAGAAGAGATAACTTGAAACAGTCTCACCTATTCCGTTTATCTGTAGCTTGTCGTATTTCTTTTTCAAGTTCATCCACATTCACAGATTTTTCCACTTGCTCTAGATCTTGAACGGCTCGTTTCAGTTTTGCCTCGATATGATGAAGTTTACTTGCGGACAAGCCCACCTAAAAAAGTAACGGTAAGAAAACACAGACGTCAGAGCATTTACTAAAGAATGTGTATGTGAGAGCAAAGAACACATATGACTAAAAACATACCTCCTCTAGTTCTCCCTTTATCTTTGTTATTTCTTGTTTAGTTTCTTGCATTTGCTTTGCTTTAATATTCATTTGTTGTTCCAGGGACACCTTCTCATCCCTGTAAAAATATCAATAAACATAACAGAGCAGTCTTTGTGATCCAGTGTCGAGTGAGAATCGTACCACAATCTGCCGAACTGAAAACAAATACACTAAGTAGTTTCAGGTCAGGAAATATGAAGAGGACGACGGTGGTGTTTTAATGAAAACTTTCAAAACTCTGACAAAAGGCCATTTCACACACAAAGAACATTTGTACCTGGACATTTCTAACATGTAATAAAAATCACAATTACAAAACGTGTTCTTGCATGGAATTTTGGGTATTCTCGGGTCACTTTTTGAATACTAAGGAATGGAAGTTTCATATTAAAATGCTTCAAAATTACTGAATAATAGGAAATAACTAAAATCTTACAAGAATGAGTGGTAAGAAGAAAACATTCCACATTCAATCAGAATATGGCAGGTACAGTAATCTTTTACGTTCATTTATAACATGACAAACCAGATAATGTTCAACACGAAGGTTAACTTTACTCGTTAACTCACCTGTAGCCGTCAATTTTATTCTGCAACTCTTGTTCTTCTTTTTCCAATTGCACTTTCAGTGCTTCAAGAACTTCTTGTGATGCTTCCATTTTCTTGTTCACGTGACCCAAAACAGTGTTCACTTCATCTTCCGAGAGCTGGGTGTACGATATTCCTGTTGAGGCTGACGAAAAAAGACACGGAACATCATACCATACTTGATTAAAATCAGTCAAATGGTCCACAATATGGTGATGTCGCAATTCTACTTAATTTCCCTAATAAAAGTAGACTAAAAGCGATCCTGAGGACTATTTTCCACTGAATTGTTGCTTTCCATTTTTGTTTCGTCTTATTCTAAGTAATGTTACACCGGATGTCATAATATCCTTGAGAATGCAAACATTTTCCATTGAACAAAGCTTTTTGTTTCACACAGTTCCTGCTGTACTGAAACTGGTTTAAACAATGTTTGAACTTTCAAGAATTAGTTGGTAGAACTGGACGATAGCGTAGTTCTAGAAAGAAGAACATAAAGCATTCTTCGACAAACTTTTCTCCTTCAGTTATGGTCTTATCAGTCTTCATCGCCTCTGCCTGCTTTGTTTAAAGGAACCTGTGTCTGGGGCGAGAAAGTACATGGGGCAGGTTCCGCTAGACTCAGCGGCAGAATGACGAGAACGTCGTCATCAGTCACGGGGGACTTCAGTTTGACACGAGTGAAGGCAGTTATGTGCATTCTCCTATTTACTCACATATTTCCAAGTCTCCAGTGAGTCTGCTGAGCAGTTTATTCCTGGAATCAATCCTTTTCTGCTGCTGCTCCATCTCCTTCTCCAACTGTCCTTTCTTAACCTCTTCCCGAGTTATATCTCCCTGCAGCTTTTTGTCCTCAACCTGAAGACGGCTTAATTTTGATTCCAACTGGAATCACACACAGTCCGTCAATATTCTGCTCACTAGAACTGGGTGTAAAGCGAGAAGTTCAAAGGTCATCATTGTGAATTAATTTTGGAATAAAATAATTCACACTGATGACTGATGAAATCCCATTATAAATTTGACCAGCATGAGAAATAGAGGTTTAAGAAACGATATGGTAACCTCACGCAGAATGTTGGAACACCAAATGAGGCC
Source organism: Zootermopsis nevadensis (assembly GCF_000696155.1). The sequence continues at coordinate 362,209 of NW_019060329.1, read as the reverse complement.
CCTTGATATTAAAAGAAGACAATATACTTACATCATTGCGACGAACTTCCTTCACTTTCATTTCCATATGGAACCTCTCAATGAACGCCTCCAATTCACTCTTTGTACCCTTAAATTTACTTTGTATATTGTTTTCCAATTCAAGCTGAGCAGCTTTCACGCCCTTAAATTCGGTAACCATTTTCTCTGCATCACGTTAATTCCACGGATACATAAAAAGAAGGAAGATTCGTAAGTACACAAAACAACTTTTATTATCGGTCAGCACTCGGTAACACACTAGTAAATAGAAAGAAAACACTTTACTTAGCTGCAGTGTTTGAGTGAATGAACACAAGAATGTTAGATTACTTCAGTACAAATAGAGAAACCCCATGGGTTTGTATTCTAAGTAACACTAAAACACAAAATCAGTACAAATAGAGAAACCCCATGGGTTGTTTTCTAAGTAACACTAAAACACAAAAGAGTTCATGAATTCAAGATAGGTAGATGCACATGTACACACCTTTCTCTGTGTACAGCGTTGTGATATCAACTTCTCGTTTGTGGATCATATTTAAGCGCTCAGTAATTGGTTGCAGCGTGTTGTTATACCTTTCAATCTGGTCTCTGGTCACGTTCATACGGTTAGTTGCATCATCAAACTGTCTCTTCTTTGAGACTGCCTCATCTTTATTTTTTGTCAAATGTCCAATGTCATTATTTACCAGTTTCAAATCTATTTAACAGTGAAATGAAAACCACATGTAACATGCAAACCAGAAGGTTTCCCTTATACATACTGAATTTTGTTTGGCGGAAAGTAAAAACCTTCAGTTTCTTTTATCATATTAAAAATATCCATTTCGCAGTCTTTCTGATGTTCATACTCTACTGAAAAACCAGCAAATCTTGTTTTTACCCTCTAATGTATGGCTTTTGTATACATGACACAATAAGAAATTTTAATCTCGGATGGCAGATAACGCAGATTACGAATTTACAAAATAAACCACTCTAACCAATCTGCCGTGCAATGTCTCTAAAAATGTCTGATGTATCTTTTAGTACATTTCATTATACAGGTATAATGAGTTAGAGCAAAGGGAGAAAAGCTGTATGAGAACAAAAGAGGTTCAGTTCTTCTACGGAAATGAAGGGGACTGCACAAGTAAATACAATGTTTAGGTATTCTGCAGATTTTCCAAATACTGTTGCCCAGCGCAGAAGAACACCGCAGTGTTTGACAACAGATTGTTGCAAGTGAATGACATGTGATTCAGACCAGTCAGGGGGTTACTACGGCTTTATAAATACTACTTAAAATTAATGAAGACGTGACAATTTACCATCAGCAATAGCCTTTTTCTTTAGTCGTATTTGTTCTAAGTATTTGTTGTATTTGGTTGCGTCAAATATGTCATCAAACCTCTCTTTCACTTTCTTGCCTTCATCCAGTGGCCTGTAACAGTGACACACATGAAACATGATCTTGCAGCTTTAAATGACGTATTACAGGATAGTTTCCCCACTGGGGAAATCCTTAGTATACCAAGTAACAATCACAGCAGGCAGTGGATCTACAGCCATACATTCAGGAAAATCCTCGTCTGGCTCCGATATTTCGCTCACTAATATTCTTGTACTGACATTAAAAAAGTGTTCCGAGAAGCGCTACATTACGCATACTGCTGATCACTCGTGTCAGCAACACCTACAATGTGTCCCATGGAGTTTATTACAGCCAAGACAGCTCAAAGCTCATCTAAATTAAATATTTTCAGCAGTTTACAGCTTTGTTTAAAGCTATGAAAGATCTGAATGCATCTAAAACCTGCATTTTCACCATAACGAGTACTTCTCCAGAAGCGAGACGCAGTTCTGTTAATGTGCAACTCACCACGCAGCGTCTTCTTGATGGCAGAATATGACATTGTTCAGAATTGACTTTGACACACCAAGGGCAGTACACACCTCCATGTCAATATCAACACATCGCCCACTTATGTCTGCACGCTGAACAGAATACATATAAATGAGACAGTTTATATTTTGACGTAAATACGTCTATACGGAAGGGTCATTCGGCATAAACAGCGTAACGAAGATGTGTAATATCCATATCAACAATGTGTAAATATGGACCAACAACGGTCAGCTTTTATATGAACTCCTGAGTGCATTGTTATGTTACCTAAGAAACTAATTGTTACATCATCTGTTTACTCAGCATTACTGCCGTCAACAACCAGCTTTCGTTATTGTGGAAAGAGCTGAGCTGTTAATCGCTTGTAGAAGAAGAGGCAATTATTGCAAGTCAATGCTTCCACATCATTAGCAAGTACAAGCCTTCCTACAAGAATCGGACAACCAAGGTATGACAATGCAACAGAATATTTTCATAAGAATTTTAATGAAAATAGAGTCTGTAATACAGAATATATGACACAGTACAGAAAACTTAAAAAAATAGAAGTATTAAATAATGAACCTGAACGTTTGTTCCCAAATATACAGAGATGTTTTCAATTATGGCCACAGAAGGTCGTAAAACAATGCCTATAATATTGACAGGAGATTTTAACATTAATTTAAAGAAGGAGGAAAATCAAAGCTTTGTCACATTTATGGAGGAAACATTTGGCTTAATGTTGATGTCAAATCCTCAATGTAGTACTACACTGTCTATATTACCGTCTTCTGAGTTGTAGCACCGTGTAGGACCTGTGCAATGTTGGTAAACTTCTGCAAGACTACACTACAACCTAGAAGACAGCTATCTTCATGTTCCACATGTCTGTCTAACCACTTAAGGAACCTACCTGACCATCCTGATTCATTCTACTCAGAGTGGAATCTTTTGTTTTGAATTCCAATTTCTTCGCCTTCTGTGTCAGCTGCATTAAACGTGTCACGAGCAGTTTGTCACCTCTAAGATCTGTGAACTGCAGCTGTATACGAGCATGAGTCTGCAAACAAATACATTACTTTGTAACGGGAAACAGGAAATGCGTTAGAGAAATAGGAACTCGGAGGCTGGTAATACGAGAGGAAGAATTCCAAGAATGAACCACAGTCGCCAAAATCTCTTATCAGGAAAAACTAGACAGACAGAAATGTTACAATGTGACAGCAGGAAGAGTTGTCAGTCAGCAGAACCAAATTTTAATATGGACATCTAAATGAGAGACCCAGGTTTTACCTTTTTAATTACTGCATATTACCCGCCTGTCTTCTGGGAAATAAAAATTTATTCTGCACAAAGTCTGACATACTGTGGAAGAAGAGTCTTAACCATCCCTAAATAGCTGTAAAACTTTGACAAACAGTTTACAGTTACCTAATTACCCATCATACCACAATCTTACACAGATGTGACTCTATTATTTGAGACAACTTACCTCCACTTTTCTTGATAACTTTGGATCATGAACAAATAATTGACCCTGTTTAGCTCCTGGAGGCAAGTCGCCTGATACTGCATATTTCAAAGATTCAATTATGGTAGTCTTACCACACCCATTTTGCCCAAGTATGAGTGTAAGAGGAGAATGAAACTTTATACGCTGAACATCTGTGTCTTCTGGGCCGAAACTTCGGATCCCTTGTATTGCAATCCTCTCCAAGCAAGCCATGAAGCTACTAAAGGAAATGAAGATAGCATAGAATCAAAACATTCTAACTTGAACACTTTATTTATTTATTCTTAATTAATGACTTTCTGTAGCTTAATTAGATTATAAGTGTGTCAAATAATAGGATAATTACCGAATAATGAATTGGAAAAATGAGGTAGGAACTGACCGTAGTCTAACTTAGGAAAATACAGGAAATCGAGAAGAAGTCACTACGATCTCCAGTTCGAGATTTGAACCGGAGCCGCCTGATTACGTAACCAGTGTTAACCACTCTGCCGCGACTTCATTACGTAACAGCCTCCAACTATCCTATCACTTTATATTTCACACCTCCCCACGTGCTATATTATATTACTTCATCAGACTTGCAGGCTAAATTCCACAGCACAAACAGTAGGAAAAACTGTGACATTCAAAAAAACTAATGTAATATCTGGTAGTACCTTTCACTTGTTAAATTCTCAAAATAGTACTCGTCATATATCACATCTGAACGTCTTTAAAAGACGACACAAATTAGTTTTTGCACACCTCAATTTAAAAATCGTATCAAAACCATGTACTTCATAAAATAACCACGGAGTCCATTAACCAATACAACCCTCAGCGCGCCAACGTAGTGAATGCTTAAACAACAGTTCCCGCCAGTGTTACTTCGATGAGTCATACCATTGAAATAAACTAATTTTCCCTTATGGTCATTTGCTTTTACCGCACAAAAACAACTTCGGCCTTCGGATATCGGTCGCGTCGTGTGTTGTTGTCCCAAAGTTTCGACATACATTCAGTTGCCATCTTCAGGGGGAAAACAACGCGGCTAATTCTCAGGATATTATTAAACTCTTTGCTTCCCATTTGACGCCATTTAACGTTAAAATTTGTTTTTATATATCTTACAGGTTGTGCATATACCACAGAAATCGAGAGTACGAAGAGCCATGGAATAGAACTTCGTTCTTGAATCTTTGACCTCCAGGCTTGAACTTCGATCTTGTATACAAAGCGATTTAAATCCCCGGTAGCCATATTGATTGCTTGTGTAATGCTGTGAATCAAGAAATTTATCCGGCAACATCGAGCTCAAATTGTGTACTGAGGTAACACACAGGACTCAGTGTTTTCACGGAATTGTCAGTGAATGTATCTAGTTAACTCTGAAAGTAGCAAGTATTGAATAGACTTGGACATAGACAACGGACTTGGTATTCCTGTTCAGTCGCAACCGTCAGAGGAAGGAGGAAGATGGCTTGCGCTACCTTAAAAAGAACGCTGGATTTCGACCCAGTTCATAATCACGGAAGACCATCTAAACGTCGGCGATGTGTTCCTATGTGCATGTCTCCAAACACGCCACCAACAAAACAACACGAGCTTAATCCATCGCCTTTTGGAGAAGTTTGCCCCAAGTTGACACCTGGTAATTATTTTAAATTTCGACAAATGTCACCAGTGTTCTAAAGAAAGAAAACCAACCACACGGGGATATAATTTACGTAATTATATTTTCCAGCGAAAAATGTGTTCCAGATTGCAATGAAGTCGTAACTTGATAATTTCTTGAAAATATTGCCATAAATGTTGAACTCGACTTGGACGTAAAACTTGTTCATAGTGGTTATTTATATGCTTGCTTACTTGTATATGTATCTTAGTCTGGCTATTAACACTGGGCACTTCGGTAAGGTTCATGACCCCAAGTATACATTAATTCAAAATTTCAACTGAATTTAATCAAAACAATGTAATACGAAAACGCCTTTTTTTGGTATGTTTTGTGGTTATGGATTTCTATGGTTTCTTTTAACTTGTGTGTATTTGTGTTCATGTTGGTCTTCTGGGTTACATAGATCCTTGAAATAAATGCAGATATGTTTTTGCGTTCCATATCACTGTGCCAGAAGATTAAGAATACCTCAGATGAGCATTAAATATGCAATATAAATACTCTTTATGACATGTACACCTTACATTTTTTGAGAGATCATATCGTGTAGAAACTGACTTTTTTCTTATTTTTTGTGGTATACATGGCCAAGAATTTTGTTTCTAATTTATAGGCTATAGCTATACTGTCTGGTATAGAAAGACATTTGTGTTGTTTTCTCTGTATTTATCACAAAACTTCCAGCTGATTTGATTCTGTGTTAGCGAATTCTTTAATTCTTTGCTGTTAGCCAGAATTATAGTGTTATCTATAAATAAAACAATAATTGATTCCTGAATATTTATTGGAAGGTTGTATATGTATAATAACATTATCATCTGCCCAAGATTGAACCCAGAGGTATGCCACATTTGTTTTTCCTAAGGCTGACATTTTAGACTTTTTTTTTTATTTCTGTACTCACTTATTTTAGTGAGTATCTTCTGATGTTTTACATATGGTTTGAACCATGGGTTTATTTTTTATCTTGCCTGCATAATTGTTCAAGTTTTATTTTTGTGAACGGAGTGTCTGTGTGATCGTTAATATGTATGTGTATTTTCATGTTTGCTGTTGAGAATAGACATTGTTGTTTGACATGAAGAATATTTTAAGATTTACATGGATTGAGTTTATTTCCAGAGAAGATGGCAGCTAGCATTCGTGAAGAAATACGCCGATTGCATCGTCGTAAGCAGCTGAATTTTTATCCTGGTCATGAAGTCCATTGTCACCAAGAATCCTCTTCTGATGGTGCAATGGAGTCTCCAGGATCACCAACTACCTCAAGCTTTGCTACAACATATTCATCAAACACCAAGGAAAAGCCTTTATTTACGTTCCGACAGGTAACTGATAACTTTTGTTTCTTGTAGGAAGGTACAGTTATGGGTGTATGTAGTATTGAAAATCAGTATTTTACACAGAGCCCTATGCAATGAAGTCCTCATGTCAGCAGAATATGTTTTAACCACATATATTCCATAATGTAGACAAAATACCACTAATGTATATGGCAGTGAAGATGTCAGTTGTCGTGATTTCTGGGATGTGACTGTATGTAGTCTTGCTGGCTGTTCCCAATGTTTCGGAGGAACATGTCACCTCCTTCTTCAGTGGTGAACTTCAACACGGTGTTGGACCCGTAAGACCACAATCATTATCACAAAGGTAACTTCAAAGTAGCAAACAGTAAGTTGAAAAATGAGACCTGTAAGAATGTAACAGGGATACAGTGGGTATAATTTCATGTATGTTCCTCGTCGCTTGTTAAGACCATCCGACACTCTTGCTTGACCATTTATAGTGTGAAAGACAATGTTACAGTGACAGTACATTTACGCGTTATTTGATTCATGCATGGTTAGATTTAGCTGTGGCATTTTGTAGTGATGGTTATCAATCTCTTCTTCTTCTTCACAATCGTGAATATTGTGACCGCCAAAAGCAGCCGTCAATACCTGCTCAAGGAAGCACCTGTACTGTGAATTTATTTACTAATTAGCTATTGCTCGTACTTGATGAAACTTGATCTTAGATTTGGTAAGTGTAGTGCGTAAAGTAGGTGCTTCCACTGCAGATTTGATAGTTCACTTATAAATGGTTCATGTTTTTAATTCTAGTTTAAATGACATTCTTAATAAGTCACTAATGATATGAAATGCTACACAGGTTGGTTTAATCTGCGAGCGCATGTTGAAAGAACGGGAGAGTCAGATTCGAGAGGAGTATGACCGTGTCTTGAACGCCAAGCTCTCTGAACAGTACGATGCATTTGTCAAGTTCACGTATGATCAAATACAGAAACGCTTTGAAGCTGCTGCTGTCCCGAGCTGTAAGTACATTAAATAACTGTTTGATATTTTGATTGTCTGTCTTGTTTCATGGAAGTGATGAAGCACTTATATTCAAATATGTGTGTGAAAGTGTACTTTGATTGAATTGTTGTAGTGCTATGATTAATAATTTAATTTATCTGATTACTTTTTTGTTAAAACTCTGAGACTGAATTAGTTTGCACTAGCTCGCTGTTTTCAGCCCGTGAGTTATACGCACGTGAAATATCCTAATGTGGGATGTAATCCATATGTTAAATGAACGACATCTCAAGCTCCCCTGTCTCTTCTTTACTAGAATAAAATGCATTCGTAGTTCTTTAATTTTGATTTATTTACCAAGATATTAAGTTTAATACACTTTGTATCAGTAAGCAGCTTGGCTTATCAGTACTGTGAAGGGCCGTAAAGCTATTAGCTGTAAAACACAGTTTGGGAATCACTGCTGTAATAATATGAAGCGTATTTAAAGTGTTCAAGTGATGTGCGCATAATATTGTTCATTAATTTGGAAATTTTATTTTCAGATCTTTCCTAAATTTGTTGTTGCTGCTGCAAAGAGAGTTCCAGAAATATTTAGCCAAGCAACTGAAATCCAGCAAGAAACATGTTTTTCCTCCTTAGTCTAAATGCTGTGCCTCACGTACATTGCTAAAAGTAAAGGATGAAGTTGATGAAACGAAGCCAAGAATTTCAAAGTTATAGTTAGTAAAGAGTCTGTGCTGGTGGGGCTTTGGGTTTGTTTTTTTTCTGTAGTGAAGTTTGTTGCAGTTTTTTCTTATAGGTATATGAAACTGCATGGCACTGTTATTGGTTTCAAGTGAAATTAATAGACCATATTATGTATTATTGTCTTCTTGTTAACGCTATTCTGTGAAGGAAATAAGATTACCCTTAGAACATGTAGTGTAATGTTTTGTTTTGTTTTCTTTATTAGTTTTGCCTTGGAATACCGAAATGTAATATGAATCTTAATTCTTAAAAGACAAATTAAGTATTTGGTGTGCAAAAAAAAAAAAAAAATTAGGAGTGCACAGAAACTTGCATTGATCGCTCAAATTGAAATGCATTGATTGCTGCTGTTTGTTTTAAGTTGTGTGTGAAAGATTTTGTGTGCTTGGTTGATTTAAAAATTGAAACATTACAGCTTTGAAAGACTGAAATATAATATAATATGATATGAGTGGCGGGAGGACAGGGTTTGTAATTATTCTAATGTGGCTCATGTAGTTGCTTTCAGGGTTGTTAAATCGCCTGTTCCTACAAGATTGGTTCATGCGAAAGCACATTTTGCATCCTTCATGCATACTCAAAATTGTGTTTAGATGTAGATGTGTGAAATTTTAACTGAACTCATGAGTGATTTGCTGAGTCATGTACAAAGTACATTTGTCAAAAGGATTCTGTCAACTGCATTCATGTACAGAGCCAGTTGCCAAAAAGTATACGGTAAACCATTCCTTCTGTAAGCACAAACTGTCTGCCAGAAATGGGTCTGCAAGCATCATACCTAAAGATGTTGTATTTTGGGACCCTTTATGTACATTCAGAATTTAACTTCTGATGTACTCTTATGAAACAGAAATGAAATTTGATGCGTTTTGTTTTCTTTAAGCTAAACTTTCCTGGGAGAGTGTAGTGTTATTAAGTATGATATTTTCCTCGAGTAACTGGTATTGCTATTTGCTAGTGGCCTACTCTTCATTTACAGTGTGCAAAAAGGAAAGATTTTAAACGTCGTCATCATTATCATCATCATAATAGCGAGTGGTTTACAGCCTTTTGGCCGTTTCTCAGAGTAGCAGGTGGCAAGCCTGCACCCTCCATACAATTTATACTCAATCTTGATTTGGCTGCTAGAGTTCTCTAGTAGCAAATCAGAAGAGACATGGTTGAGAAACATGGCCGATGAATTTTGCTTATGAAACAGTTCTTTCGTGCACATTTTGAATGTATAGTTTTAAAAAGAAATATTTCTTATTAGGTTAAATATAATTTTATTGTATAAATGATCCTAAATTAATGTTATGTTGTAAATGTTTACAAGTTAATGACTGTAATATTAGGTAACCTAAAACTTGCATGAAGTACTTCGTGCAATGTTTTTGTTGTTATTATTTTATAACATAGTTGTGGATTTTTTTGCATCAGAACATATCACGGCACTTGAACCTAATTAAAACAAAATAGGTTCTGTTCCTATTACTCATATAAGTTGGCAGATGAATTGAATTTTGGGTCACTTTCGATCTGCAGTAAGCTGTTTGGTAGAAGTGGCAACACAGCGATTGTTAAGTAAGTGCTTTTATGTGCCACGCAAGGTATAGACCTTCCTCCGACTGTTTTTACAATTATGTCGTATTTGACAGCTTTCAAATTTCTCTTGTTTCATAACATTCAAGTCATGAGGTAGCCTCCCATATTCATTCACAGCAGTGAAAACGACCTGATCATATGAAGATGAAAAGATATTTTAGAAGTAAAGCTCTGTCCTCCTTTACCAAATGTGCCATCTTCAAGATCGCTTGCCAACGCCTCTACTACAGTTCAGACTTTTATAGTTTGTCTTGGAAGCAGCGTTTAGATGATGATGATGATGATGATGATACACTGCCAGCCGTCACCCTAATGTCTATTCTGCAATAATGCAATGTTTACACCACGTGGCTCCAGTAGTGTGAAATTGAGGTACTGCAGATGGTTGGTTTGCATCATAGCCAAGTGTCTGCACCGTTAGAAGATATGGTCAGATTATTTGTATCATTTCCAAGTTCCATGCCTGTAACACAGTTTCCTCTGTCAGCTTACAAGATTACAGTGCACTTCACAATCCTGAGGATTTGAGGACCTTCATCACTGTAGTGTTGTAGTAGTTTTGGTACCAAATGTGTGATTACAAACTACAAAAGTGAAAACTGTAATCAGAGTTTTAACTTCTGTCCCCCACATTAAGTGTATGCCAGTTATTCATGGGAGATGCACGATTAACGGAAATGGTTAAAGTGGTGGTACAGTTAATTGGGTTCTTTGCAAGGCAAAGTTGTCATTTTTATAGACAAGTATTGTCACTTTACTACTTGTATCTTCATATGTTTTAGTATATGTGTAAAGTTGTTACTACTTTTATGTCAAGGGAAATCATATGCCATTTTTTAAAAGCGAAGTAATGGTGAAATATACCCACGTGTATATAGATATAAGCAAGTGCTGCCTACAAATTTGAACGTCTGTTTAGGTGAATGTCTTTCTGAGTGTTCAAAATGATGAATAAATGGAACAGTTTGGGGCCTCTTACATGTTTGTAAAAGAACATTAAACACACATTTTCACAGATTCGCTGATCTTATAAATTGTATACATTTAATTAACATTGGTAGTTTCAAATATGTATACTTTAAAGTTTTTCCTTCAGAAATTTGCTGACTGTGAAAAGTTTTGGTATATATCTATACAGTTAATTATATTTCTTGGATTTGGTTTCTACAAAATGCAAAGAGTTCACAGTGTTAGAAAATGTGGGTGTTTCAGATCATCTTGATGGCTTTTTGTTTTGATCCTTTACAGCATCACGCTGCATTTCACTGGATTGTATAGCTGTTCATGTTTGCAATCTGATGCTGGTCAGTGACCCATTGATGTTCCATCATTTTTCCAGTAGTCGTAACATAACATAAACTGGACTGTTGTGAATACAGTGCACCATCCACTTTTAGTAAGGTGTTGGTTTATTTGTTATTTATAACTTTCAGTAATAATTATCTTTTTATATATTTTTAAATTGTCCAATTCTCTCACTCTTTTATTGGTACTTTTTAATATTTCACCACTTAGGGTTTATTTTCTTAATAATTTTATTTTGGTGCGTTTAACTACGATTTAGCTATTGTGTCTAGATGTCACTTATTATTCATTCCAGTGACTGCTACCAGTTTCTTTTATAAATATGTGTTGGCTTACAGTAATTCACAATAAAAAAACTTCAAATTAAAAATCAGTATATTGTAAATTGGAAATTTGTATGTAAATTAATGTGTGTGCTGTCAGTATGTTGTGAATGAACATCAGTGGTGGTTTGAAATAAGCAGAATTTACACACTGCATGTTCATACGGCGAAAAATCTTCAATTTAAACATGATGGTTACTATCTCAGAAACAACGTATTATATGATGAACATGCTAAGTAACAACCAATATTGGGATAGTAGTAACATACTTGATCTTAAACATTTTTTGACCTCTGCAGTATTCATTCATGTAATAATGTAATGTGACTGTGTTATCCATATTGGACAACGATTTAGTTTTGCCACTAAATTTTAGTTAGGGCTCTAAAATATGAGACTACATGAGAATTTCTTTATCCATCATGCCAGGATACTCAAATCCATGACCCCATTAAGAAAATAATGTCAGTAGCTATAAATACGGTGTATTTATATTTTTTTATTTAAATGACTGTTTCAGAAACAAAGCAGTAACTTCCTGCAAATACATAAAATTCATGTCCTTGTCAGTACAGTATATTTACATTGCTGAAATAAGTGGGAAAATTTATCTTCGTTATTCCCTAACCATGGTTGGGTAACAGGAGTTTCAATGAAGCAAGCAGGGAATATGGAGCATTTTATGTTTTTTTGTTGTCTGGGTAGTGAAGTAAAGGAGATTCCAGTGAACTTTGGCATATGGCTTGGGAGAAACAAATGTGCATAGATAATTCTGGACTCTAACCACTTAGAAGACCAAGACACATTGGAGGATAATAATAAAATGTATCTTAAGGGCATTTTTTTTTTTGTAAATGTGAGCTTATCCCTTGGTGGTACTTTGAAGCTTCAGATTGTAATACTACAGTGTTTCCTTCGAATGTTCATAATGTAGACATTTTGTGCCTACATGTAATTTTCATTAAGCTCTTTGAGTATACGTATATCAGAATTGTTTCGCAGAGAATGCATGGAAGTGGATACAAATGAGGATATTGATTTTTTAAACACAAAACGTCTTTCTTTCAAATGGTTTCTTGCAGATAATGTGTATATGTTTTTGGGGCAAATTAATTTAATGCCATCAACCAAGCAGGAGTGAATGTTTTCAGCTCCATCCAGAACTTCACATTCAGTTACATTACAGCATAAGACCTGGCCACAGGATTGCTAGAGTTTTCCTGTTTCTGAGTATGGACATAAAATGCAATTCTGAACTCCATTTCAGGCACAAGACCAAGTGAATACAGTTCAGGTTAAAGGTTACATATTTGTGCTCTCGAAATATAATTGGATGTCAATATTGCTTTCCGTGGTCTTTGAAAATTATGTACATGCAGGCAGACTGATGGATACTGTAACATGTGAACGTGGCACAATATTGTCTTGTTAATATCTAGAACTTATATGTCATGTATATTTAACTGGATGTGAAAATCATTTGGGTCTTGAGGCCAACTGGCTGCTGAAAGCTAAACTTCATGTTTCTTAGTTACTAGTAAAGGGCTCCCACAACAACAAAAATTTTACAGTTGAGAAGTTTTATAGTAATTTTGAATAGACAGAATTATAAATGGCATAGGATCTGGTTATGCAAGCAATGCATTTGGTACTCAGTGAAACAGATTATGAAGTCACCATGAACTTTGTGTATGATTGGATTTATGCTGTATTTTATAATTATATTTGTTTTGCAACCCGTGTCTCCCAATACTCTTTTGCAGATATATTTGAACTGCAGTAGTGAGGAAGCACGCAGTGTGTGCTGTAAGTTAAATTGTGTTCTGTTTGCTTTGTGGGATTCACACTACCACTTGTGGACAATCTGTGAGATTGAAAAATGTTGATGTTATAAGTATCATAATTAAGTTACATGTATTTTTCTTTCTTGCCACATTGTGATATAGACAGGGAGTTGAATCTGAACCAGAAATGCACATATTTTTCCAAGATTCACACTTAAGTGATGTAGACCATAATGAATGTTAACATGTCTTACATAATAATTTATTGTGACTAAAAGTTGTATATGGATGTGAATATGATTTTTAATTGATAAAGGTTATACTTCACCCTTGAAAGAATGAAGTTCATCTAAATAATATTTAGAAATTCAGTTCCTACCACAGAGAACATGTCTCCATTAAAAATATTGATTGATTAATGATCTTTAGGGAAATAATTTATCTTTTTCTGAGGATCTTATAAAACCCACAGATACACTGCTGGCAAAATGTAGAGTTCATGAATTTTCAAGCATGTGGCTTTAGAGGTTAATGGTACAACATTTAAATCAAGATGTCACTGTTGTTAGAGTTCATGAATTTTCAAGCATGTGGTAATAGTTACCATGGCTTTAGAGGTTAATGGTACAAAATTTAAATTAAGATGTCATTGTTGTTCTGTGTGGACTCGTGCATAGATACCATTGTTTCAGAGAAGCATACAGGTTCCATCTTTGGAGCTGAAACGTTATTTCTTGCCACATTGTGATATAGACAGGGAGTTGAATCTGAACCAGAAATGCACATATTTTTCCAAGATTCACACTTAAGTGATGTAGACCATAATGAATGTTAACATGTCTTACATAATAATTTATTGTGACTAAAAGTTGTATATGGATGTGAATATGATTTTTAATTGATAAAGGTTATACTTCACCCTTGAAAGAATGAAGTTCATCTAAATAATATTTAGAAATTCAGTTCCTACCACAGAGAACATGTCTCCATTAAAAATATTGATTGATTAATGATCTTTAGGGAAATAATTTATCTTTTTCTGAGGATCTTATAAAACCCACAGATACACTGCTGGCAAAATGTAGAGTTCATGAATTTTCAAGCATGTGGCTTTAGAGGTTAATGGTACAACATTTAAATCAAGATGTCACTGTTGTTCTGAGAAACCCAGATCTCTCATTTCATTTACAATTTTACATTTCAAGGAAGATTTGTTTAAATCATATTGCGTAAGTGGAAGGTAAACCAAACCGCTCCAATCAGTACAACTCCCTGGGTATACATAAGTTTTCATATTGTAAACATTTCTGTTCAGTGGTTAGTGTAACAAGTGACAAATACCTAGTGCATACATCATGGGTACTGCATTTCATCCATTTGTTGCTGAATTGTACAGGGTAAACCATCACATTATTCTAGGCTTATTTTATACATAACACTCAGTTAATTGAAATTGTAGGTTGGAATAAATAGTAGTATCCTGATTTAAATTAAACAGTTCTATAATGATTTTGGGGTACAGCATCGGAGACAGTAACTGATGCTTTTATGATGACTAAATTTATGAGTAAACTCAAAATAATGAAGTTCCTACAGACTAAAAGGATTTTACTTCAGCAGTTTCATCTTATGAGGTATCAGGAAGCGTTGATCTGTGGCTGTTCCATAAGTAGAAATGCAGAAATTTAAAGAGAAGCAGCATGCTTCTGTTTTGAGAAACCTTCCCCAGTCTGTAATAATTTTTGTATTGTAGATAGCAGAAGTTCTTGTAGGACAATAATTTAATTTCACATTATTCACCAGTACATGATACAGCAAATGTTTGCAAAGTTTCAGGACTCATTATGTAAACATTGATACTTAGACGCTATTATTATGCATCATAGTTAAAATGTGGTCACTAAAGCAATCCTAGAAGTGAGTTGGATGTTGGCATTATGACCTTTCACTGCTCATTGAAGTCGTAGTAATAGAATCCCAACCAGCTTTTTCTGCACTTGGTGAGGTGGAGGATGGCCTGACTGGGCATTGCCCTCACATCTCTTCTTTCACAAAACTTCTTTTGAATAGACATGAATGTGACCAAACTGCATCATCGCATGCTTACCCTAATAGTCAGCTGATGTGAGTGCAGGTGTCAGGCATTTGATATTCTGTGCCAGGACGGGAATGGACCTGTCTAAACCGTGTGGAGATGGGGAAAGGAGGAGTTTTGTTGTTTACTGTGTACATGAATTAATTTGATAATGTATAGTGTACTTAAAGATCAGTCCTGGAACTTTATGGATGTGTTGTATGTTTGAAAGGTATACAGATATGGTTATACTGTATGCCAGGATCAGTTTTTTTTTCACTAACTACATCATTGTAGAAATATTTAGTGACTGAACATAGGCGTTTGTGAAATGCTTGTTACTTAAAGACTTAGGCATATTTTGTAATCAGTATATAATGCACATTTTTACTACTACAGTCAGGTAAGATATTTTCTGGAAATGTTCCAGTTGGAATAGCTACATTACTCTTAAGTTACTATAGTGGTGCTTCCCCCCTCAAACTCGATCTACAGTGAAGCATTGTCTCAAGGTGGTTGAGTGTAGATATGTGTTTTGTATTGTTTGGTGTATGTATATATGTTTGTTAGTGCATATCACATACCAGAGATTCAACAATTTTGGTGTGACTGCAGGAAATTTGGTGTTAATGTAAGAAAAAAGATCCTGTGCATATTGGGAATATTCTCATTGCCATTGTAACAGTAGGTTTCTATCAATATGGGCTCTCATTTTTAAGCTATAAAATGGAATCTTATATAGGAACTAGCAGAATAATTCTTCTATGGAGCCAGCTTAACATGGTATGTTTGATGATCTGCCATGCAAGCTTTAAAAATATATGTGCTAAATAATATATATGTAGTTATTACATTGTATTGTTTGCAGGACAGCAGAATTAAAAATGGGTGTGAAAGAAGGTAATGGAATAAGACTCCACATTATTATTTTAAGTTCAAAAATGAAACGCATGTACTTGAAGAACCAGGGCAGTTGGAGTAATGCAGTCCTGCAAACCTCCAAGACTGAAAATATTTAGTTTGTGGTTTATTTAATGATGCTGTATGTGTAACATCAAGTGAGGTTATGTGACTTCTGTATTTAAATTATGTATAATTGTAATATACCCTCAGTTTCTATAATTGTCAAGCCTACAGGACTAAAACTTTTGAAATATGCTGTTACAGCAGTTGTACAATAATAAGAGCTTCTTTAGTTTTGGCAAGTGGCCACCTAGCTTCCTTTCACTGTAATAATTTGTTGAGCTCCCCTCCCCATTTGTATTTTACAGAAAGTTTGTTTTTCTTTGAACAGATATTTCAGTGGATACTACAAGAAATGAAAGTAGGACATGCCAGTTTTGTTTAACATTGGATACTAGTAAAAAAATTTGAGGGCAGGGATGTGGAATTTGTATATGGTAAACTGAGTCACAAGTGATAATTGTAGTGTTGTTGAAACTGAAGTGTATCGCCGAAAGCTTATCTGACCTCGTGGCCTTGGCACTAGGCCCAGTCCTATATCTTGCCTCCTATGCGTGACATTGTTCTGAATACAAGGTTGAAGTAGTGAAACTACAACGTTGTGTTGGAAATTTTAGAAAGGTTAAGATTGTTATAACTCGAAAAGGATGCTTTTCTGGACCCATGTTCATGTGGACTTTTTTCATAATTTTGGTGTGAACAATTTCCTGTTACATTTTGACAATTCTTCAATGCAGCAAAGAAGACTCAGAATTTTACAAATGTAATTTTTAGGGTCATCCCCACCTGTCTGCTCAAAGTATTGTTATTCAAAAAGTAGAAATAACTACTGAGAAAGTCCACAGTCAAATCATGCATTAAAATGTGAGATACATGTTACTTTGGTATTATGGTGTGGATCAGAGTTCCTGGATATTTCTGTTTGTTTCAGACTTTGTTGCATAATATAATTTTTACAGTACCTGATGTTATGTCATAACCAGATCGTGTCACATATGAATAGTTACAGGATGGTTTGCAGATTTTGGAATTTATCTCACTGAAATGTGGAGGTTAAAGTTTTGGTGAGACCAGGCTTCAGATTCTGTCCAAAGTGTGTGCCTGAAAACCAAATTGTATAGCAGGTCAGGCATGTTCCTTCACTAGTTTTAGTTGCCACAGTAAATCATTAAGCATTTGTGGGTTAATTATGTATATGCACACACACACATTCTGGGGCTGTTTTTAAATCTGGTAAATGCAGGACAAATTTGAACACAAATATCTATACACTAAAACTGAAAACAAGAAAATTTATATATAATATATGATTTATAATATAATTTGTATTTGCTTATTGCATGAGTTGAGTTGAAAACAAGGCACTGTTTAGATGAAAAGGTGGTTTCTTATATAGGCTTAAGTCAGTCTTTATATTAAAAGAGTGATTGACTTCTAACTTCATTGTAGGATTTACCTGTGTAATATACAGTTGTAAGTATTGTAATACTTGATTATAACTGATCAAAAGGTAGTTGAGCCATAACCAGTAGAAATAACGGAAGTAGTGTAAATTGATTGGATTTTGAAGTCCAAGTATCAATAAATTTTTTAAGCCAAAACTGAGTGTTGACCTTTGTTGTTTTCCTACATGATTCCCAAAATGTGATAACATTTTATGTTTAGAATGTTTGAAAAAGGTAACATAAGGAGCACACTACTTGTGGATTTATTCCTTGAACTTCAATAAACACATTTCTTACATTATGAAAATTGACAGTTTGTAAGAAAGCTGTACAGTGCAGAGCCCACCATTAAGAGAAAAAGATTCCAATTTGAATGATTGCAAGTGCCAGAATAATCTGTACTTAATTTCATATGAATATGTTGCTGACACTACTGTTGTATTGTGCTTTTGTCAGACATTCTAGTAATGACACATGTTCATAGTTTTCTCTGAGTGTATTTCTAGACCAGCCTTGTTGGCTTCTGTTTGGAATTTCAGGGTTCTTTATAGTATTTATGTTTTTGTTCACTGAATTGATATAGTACAGAACCAGCAGCTGGCATGGTCCATTCAATTATATTTCCTTCAGACTAATAGCAATTTCAAGGGAACATTAAAAATTATTTATGTAATTTCTTTGTCTTTTTCAACAGTATTGGCCTTAATAACATACTTTAACTAAACTCTGCCAGTTTAGAAGTGGATAGGGGTTGTGATCGCATGGACATGGCCATCCATAACAATTGTTATGGAATTTCCATGGCAGTTGCAGATAGGTTGATTAACAGCCTCAGATAACAAGCATAGAACATACACAGGCCGCGAGTTGGGAACCCATAACCTACCAGAATCAACAGTTGTCTGTGGGATGCAGGCACAGATATACTATAGCCCGATGATTACACTCGACGTGAAATATGTACAAACGACATTTACCTGCTATCATCAAGAGATCCAGTACAGCCAACACGTCGATCGGAGAGTCTTTGCTCATGGATAATAAGCATGTTTTGGTCATTAGCAACGTCTAGTTGGTTTGACACGTTGATGTCTTGAAATTGTTCAAATCTTATGTATAACTAATATTTTTGTAAAGTTGATATGGGTGGACAGAAATTTCAGTACGATGAGAGTGGAGGCACATTCTTTTACTTTCTCCTTTCATTTCTTGCTCTGCTCTTAATTCCAGGAACATATTATTGGTGGCCACATAATAGAAAAGAAGGTAAGCGTGGGACATAACCTTTTTTGTTGAACGTGTGGATTTAAGTTTTATTATAAGGTCATATTCAAATAATACAGCTAGGTTCTCTGGAATGTATATAAATTCTATTATAGATCGAAATTAGAGAACCGATAAAGATTTTTAATCCACCTTTAGGCTAATCACATTTGTATCGTCATTGGAATAATGGTTCTCGTAATGTAATTTCATTATATACGATTTTCGTTATAACTTTCTGCTGATTAATGTTTCGAAAATATTAATTGTTTGTGGTCGGTTTATAGCACAAAATATTTGGTTTATTTAGCTCTTAAATTTAACTTAATCACTAACAGTCATTGATTTTAATACATGCATCCCATTTATTTGTTTAATTTTGAAAACCTGTGACCCTTTTCTATTATATTTGAACAGCATGCAAATTTGTATTATTTTGTTAGCATATTAATTGAATGCATTTTTTGGAGAGGGGGGGAGGCAAGTTAAAATTTTTACTCTGAAGAGCACTTAGCACAACATGGTCTGCAGTAAACTATTCTGTGTATCAGAAAGGATCTTTCTTTTTCATATCCAGAAACCACAGTAAATGAATGTCAGTGTGATGACTGCAAAAAGAAGAAGTTTTTACTTCGGTCTAACGAACCGTGGAAAGGAACCAAACACCTATTTACGTAAGCTTGGATTTACCTTTATAAAGTACTATTTTGTAGGTTACGTGTTCATCGTCTGCTTGTGTTATCCTTTCCTGTTCCCTATTTCATCTCTCATCCCTGATTCTGATGGACAGTCATCTTCTTTTCTTCATCCTGATCTCACCACCATTCCTACATCTCACCTGTATTCCTACACTGAAAATGGAAGCAGCAGGTTTCACCAAAATCTTGGTAACTACCTACATGGCTATATAGTGTCACAACCCAGAAGACCACAATTTAAACTTTCACAGGTGATACAACATGAAATCAATACTTACATTAGATTATGAATGTGATTTGGTCACCTCAGATCTGCTTTTATTAGTGTATCTTTTATAGTTACAAATCTTATGCTATGATCTGGAACACTGTGCTTTGATTCCCATCATGGCAGGAATTTTCTTTTCCCCACAAGATCCAGACTGGCTGTGGGATCCACGTAGCCAAAGTTTCCTTTGTGTTTTCCATCCAGTGACCATAAAATAAATAGATTAAATTAGTAACAGTAAGAATCCACAGAATGTAATATAAGATGTTTGGAGCAAACCAAATAGATTCTTATATTTTTGCCATTGAATGGGAATTCAGTATTTTATGAATCTGCATGAAGCAGTTATGTTGCTGCAGTATAAATAAACTGTAGTGACTCTATTAAAAGGGGGACTTGCTTTGTACAATAAGTTACTAAAATTAATTTTGTTCCCATTCATATTACTGTGAAGTACAACATGTCCTTATTATGTTTTCAGTAAACTACTCATCATTTCTGGATGGTTGATCCTGATTCTTGTCGCCTATAAAGTTTCCCAGTTTGATTATGAATATGCTAATTTTGACCCCTATGAAATTCTTGGGGTACCATTGGTGAGTTGATTGTTTTTATCGTCTTCTTTCCTGAAAGGAGGTAAAGGTTTACAGTGCATACATATTTGTCCATGTTGCCTTGCCCATTCTCTGGTTTTCTTTTAACAAGAAAAACAATAATCATATTTCTTGTAATGATCTTATCTTCTGTGGTGGAATTAATGGATCTTAATATGGTATCATCTGTGCTTTGGACAAAACTAGTAGGACAGTCATGCTTGATTTTGAGGTGGGCACCATGTGGTCTCATGGAAATTGTTATTGGCAATGATTACATGGCGGAACATCCCAGAAGGCAGTCGTCCTGAAATGTTAGAAACTCATTTCTGTCCAATAATCGACTTTGATGTTTTATCTTATGGCTATCTTTAATCTTTGTACATGGTATCAAGACTTATTACATCAGAGATAAAATTATATCTCAAACTGTCAATATTGACATGATCCAAATGTGTTTGACATATCTGGTATTTTAGATAGCACCCTTTAATGGCAGAGGCGAAATAACATTCCTTTGTATGTAGGTGTAAATATGAGTGTTTATTACCCAAACAATTCATATCAAAAAATTTGCAGTCATGATTTAGAATTGGTCGTCCCATTTGTTACGCTGTGTGGACTTGTAGATACCAGTGTTTTGGAGGAGCATATTGTCACTATCTTCAGCCCTGATGATGGAAGCAGTATGTTCCAGAAACAGTAGTATCTATCTACAAGTCCACACAGTGTTACAACCCAGATGACCAACATTGATACCTTCACCTACTATAAGAACGTTAAGTATCATGCTGATGTAAAATGTAATAATAAAATTACTATGTTTTTTTTTATCTTTGGCTATTCTTAATATGAAAGCAGCTTCTAATACTGTTGCTATTGCTGCTATTAGTCACTAGTGTACATTTCAGACATTCATTCTTGTGTTTGGTGCGCTTATTTATTAGATTTCATTACATAAAAAGCACACTAAATAAAAAAACCTCATTCTATTTAGATTTGTAACTTGTTTTGATGTGTTTTTTTAAACTTTATGTGTATTTAATGGAATAAAATTAAGCTTTGTTTAGACCTTTAGGTGGAGTGACATCATGGCTCAGTCCATGCTTAAATTAGGGCTTCCAGTATAAAATGTTATCAAAATCTGAAAAGAGGGCCATGCAAAAGACTTCCTAAACATGAATGTATATTTACAGGGCTCGTCACAAGCTGAGATTAAGAAGTCATACAGGAAACTCTCTCTCATTCTTCATCCTGATAAGGAAACTGGAAATGAGAAGGCATTTATGAAACTTACAAAAGGTGAAATATTTATTTTCCACTGTTCTATAACAGTAATAAAATTAATTTCTTCAGTGTGGACTCATCAGGGTAACTTATGTTCAGTATGATTGAAGTCAGTTTAGTTATTATTATATGAGAAATGAAGGATTTAACTCCAACGGTATGCTACTGTGACACATGGCCAGCTAAAGTGCACAAGTGTCGTGATGCATGGCTGGTAACGGTAGAATCTTGTTTTAAATTGTAGCTTAGGCCACTCTGATATTTTGATTACATCTCATGAGACACTGTGAAATGAAAGTGGCCCTTGTGTGAAAACTAATTCATTTATTTTTAAAACCTTGCATTGTAATGACAGAAATTTGAATAAACTAATAGCACAGAGTAGAGTCCTTGAGGAATTAATAGTATGCTTAGCTAGTCACGATATTCCCTGCCTTTTATGCAGTCTGAAGGTTCATTACTGTGCTCACAAAAGCCCACCACTGGTCATTATCCTGAGACAGATCAACCCAGTTCACGCCTTTCCTGCAGTTTTAAAGAGAGCCACATTCTGACTTCATTGTAACATTGTCACTTAATTAAATATACCTTGGACTTTCAGCATACCAAGCCTTAACAGATGATGAGGCTCGTCGTAATTGGGAAAAATATGGGAACCCTGATGGACCGGGTGCCATGAGCTTCGGAATAGCCTTACCATCGTGGATTGTAGAGAAGGAGAATTCTGTGTGGGTAAGCCACTGCAGACAATATTATGAACAGAATTGAATTACATTTGACGTTCACATTTGCAAGCCACAGAGACACATTTGAGCATTTAAAAATGACTTTCACCCTGTGTACAGTGACTGCTTTGGGAATTTCTTCTACCCACATAAGTCCGAAGATATTACAGCAATTCTCCAAGTATTCCAGTTGTATTTTTTGTATTGTTCGCTTATTGCTGTTAGTGTGACTACAAGTAGCGGGATAGGATGGACAGCCTTGTAGCATGCAGTGAGAAATTGAAATTGTTGCATGATTTTAGCTTGAGTACTGAAAGGAAGATACCATCTGGAAACCCTAAGTGTATATTCAGAGATAATATTAAGACAGATCTTTGAGAAATGGGGCATGAGGATGTTATGATGACATAACTGGTTTAAGATGAGGTCCAGTGGCTGGTGGTAGTGAGTATGGTAAGACACTTTGGGTATCCATAAAAGGCAGGGAAGTTCTTAACAGGTTTATAACTATGAACCTACACCATGACATTATTTAGGCGGTTTGTTTTAGATTTTTTTATAATCCTACTCTTACGTTACTTGATGATTTGGGAGTTGGCTGTACTCCCATATTCAGGAGACTGATTGTCATTATACTGGCAGATTCTTTTGTCATTTCTTTTTTATTCTTAGTGACAGCTGTTGGGATTGAACCCTGGACCTTTTTGATTATAGGCTAGTATCCTAACCACTAGATAAAAAGAGGGAACAGTAACTTGTAATTCTCATTCATGCAGGTTCTGGGGCTGTATGCTCTCGTGTTCATGGTTGCATTGCCCACCGTTGTTGGAATGTGGTGGTACAAGTCTATCCGCTATTCTGGAGATCAGGTAATATGCTGTGGTCATTTCCATATCCCTCCATGCTCCCTAGTCATAGTCATATAACTAATTTATTCCAGACCACATCTGCAGTCAGTACATTAGTATTACATACTAGTCTTGAAACATATCTCTCTATAGTGCACACTTTCTAGAAAATTTGTTATCAAATTGTTGAAACTGTAAGTTCACTCCAGAAATGATCGCTCTTCAAAGCCTCTGGAGTAGAACCTTGGACAGTTGTATAGATGACAGCAAGACATACGTGTACCTTAAAGTGCTTTACCGATGTGCTGGTCCATTCAAATGATAACTTTATTTTTATTTTTTTGCTGTGGTAATGTTTCCTCCACATTGCTTCTAAACTACTAATTGTCTTTGTGAAACAAAAGTTCATAGCAAGTTGAAAGTAATGAGTAAATTATGTTGAGATTAACACTTATTTCAAGTGTCCTAGACGTGAATGAAAACCACTGAGGATGCAATTTGTAACATCTTTATTATCTCTGTACATTCAGGAATTTAATGTCACTTACATTGGTGCTGTAAGACAGATGTGTAAAAAATTAAACACTGTAATGATGGAGCAGAAGACATTGATACATGAATGGGAACCACTGAATGAAGGGATTTTATCTTGTACAAGGAATAAACGCCGCCTTTGTATAGACTAGTCTGTATACTACATGATTCTGTATGTATGCAGGTTCTCCTGGAGACCACGCAAATGTACTACTTTTTCTTCCACAAAACTCCGTCCATGGCTCTGAAAAGAGTGATCATGATCCTTGCTGCATCACTAGAGTTTTCGAAAAAGCACAACGGAGAAATTGTGGAAAGACAGACGGATGCCGAAGAGGTTCCACATGTGAGTACGAATGCTTCCTACGTGTCCTGTACTCTTCGGAGTACCAGCTTGGTTGAAATCTTTTAGTAAGGAAAAAGCAGCTTCTAAGGCACCGCAAAAGAGAAGTTTGTAAGTTCGTTCTTTTGTGGACTGGTGATGTATCTTAGGTATAAGACTGGTTTTAAATGCCTGGTGTATTGGTGTTACGAGTGTTATTGTGCCAGAAGGTACAACATAGATGGGTGGATGATATTAAAATGGATCATGAAGAAATAGGACTTGATGATGTGGACTAGATTCGTCTAGCTCAAGACTGGAGCAAATTGCTGGCTTTTGTGAACATGGTAATGAACTTCGGGTTTTATAAAATGTAGGAAATTTCTTAACAAGCTGAGCCAACTTTAGCTTCATAACAAGAATAAATAGATGATAAATCTAGCATTTTTAAGTTGTCTGATTAACATCTCTAGTCTTTTTATGCAGAAAGTATTTTTTTTAAAAGAATGGTAAGTTACTTCAGTATATGTGTTTTGCATGTTTCTTCTTGGTATTTTCAGTTAATTAAGCAGATCTCAAACTTGAGTGAGAAGAATCAAGAGCGTCCGCTCTGTTTTGCATACTCCGTCAAGGCACGTGCCTTGTTATATGCTCATCTGAGTCGTATCACATTAAATCCTAATTCGTTAGACAAGGACAGGCAGTACATAGTGAAGAAATGTCCGTATCTCATCCAGGAGATGGTGAACTGTGTTTCACAGCTCGTTTTACTGGCATACGCTCGAAGAAGTAAGTTCACCATTGGTCATAATTGTTGCTTTTTATGTAAAGACCTCCTCTTCTTTTATGAATTATGACTTTTGTCCTGTTTCAATTTAAAGTTAACTTCTGGAACTACGAATTCTTCTAGACATTAATTGGGACTCTTGGGCGAGGGGTCAGCCCTTTTGCAAAGTCGCTAACTACACAGGACAACACAACACAGAAATATATTGACAGTATGGTATCATCAGCACCAAGTAAAGTTTTTTAATACTAGACCAAGGGACTTTAGATCTAGCTAGAAGTGTTAAATTATGTTTAAAAATGATTGTGTGATATGCCTTCCACTTTGATAAATTCAACAGATGGTTAAGGACGGTATGTCGAATAATTTATTTGTAACAAACCAAAGTAGGAGTTACCCAATAACTTTGATAAGTATTTTAAATGTATTGATTAAGGTTTGTACTGGAATATAATATGTGTATGTCATTCATAGAGTTATAATGATGCATTAAAAAATGTTTTATTGCTTTTTGTGTTTTTGAACAGTGCCTTTTTTCCCCCCCCTGACTGTAATTTGTTGTTATTGATTCTGTGTTACAGTTCCTCATTTACCCAACATTGATACAATAGAAAACTGCATGAAATTGAGTCCAATGATTGTGCAGGGGATGTGGGAGTTCAAGAGTCCACTATTGCAGCTTCCATACATCACTGATGAAAATCTAAAATATTTTTCATCCAAGAAGGTATTAAAAGTAGCAACTGTGTGTGTGTTTTTTTTATGGGTTGTGGTGGTTAGCATTTCATGAGATTTTGTGAGTCAGCGAACCAGAGTATTGTAAAACCATTTTAAATGTTGGTCACCACTCATTGTTTCATACACTGAGGGTGCATCAAATTTTAAAAAAATGTTAATGTGAAAAAAGCAAGTTGAGTAAGAGTGCCAGATTAAATTTTTAATAGATTTGAATTTTTTTTTGGAGAATTCATAAATTACAAAAAGTACTGAATTTGCATACAAAGGTATCTGTGTTAATATGAAAATTTTGGTTGAAGGGAGTCTGGAATATTGGTATTTTGTGGAATAAACATTCAGTGAGTTAGTGGAAAGAACAGGAATATAAAACTGGCCAAACTTTAAGGAATAAATTGAGGGAATATTTTAGAGTAAGTCAGTGAAATGTAAAGAAACAATAACAATTAAGGAATTTGTGTACTTGCATTACAACATTCCAGCTGCTTGTTAAAGTTACTAGTTATCTTCTACTCTGGTGTGTTACAAATGATGAGGAAGTGATGTGCTTGCAGATTTTCATCGTGTTTACTGTAAAAGTAAATGCAGTAATTTATGAGGAATATGTCTTATTGGTGCATTTTTTAAAATAATATTTATTTCTCTGACGGATATGACTAAAATTTTGTGTTTTTAGCGACACATAAAGAGCATTCAACAGTTTGCACAGTTGAAAAATGAAGATCGGCGGCACATATTGCAAAGCTTTTCAAATGAACAATATGAAGACGTAATGAAAGTGGTTGGGAAGATGCCGTACATTGAACTCCAAGTCCGTTCTGAAGGTGAGCATCGGTAACTGTGTCTGAATGTGTGATTCCCAGTTGGTTAAGAGAGCAGTCATGCTTACATGCTCTTTACTCTGTTTTGCAGTGATTGATGATGAGAACCC
Organism: Zootermopsis nevadensis; assembly: GCF_000696155.1. The sequence continues at coordinate 335,628 of NW_019060329.1, read as the reverse complement.
CACAGTCTACACCGCTGGTGCTATCGTCACGGTAACAGTTAAATTAATACGGCAGAACATGAGCGATTTGTTTGGGGATGACAGTGTGACCGATAAGCATGAGCAGCAGGTTGCGTCTGGTTTCAGTAAACTGGGCGAAGATGAGGAAAAGGAGGAAGACAGAAAAGAGGAGCTGGTAAATGTACCATTTATTCAGTCATGTGGGTTGATCAAGTGCAAGTTTCTTTAATATGTCTGGTCTGTTTTAGAAACATGCTGATTGTGTTAATGTATTTTGTGACCTCATAAGACATTTATTACTTTCAGCTACCATTTGAATTACCCTTGCCTGCTTGTTTAGAGCCTAGTAATGACCAGAGGAAAGTCGCATTTCTTAAGACCAAATTAAATATCTTGTAACCATTTTTGTCCTACCGGATCTCATCGTCTGCTGCTTGAATGTGTCAGGGTTAAGTATACAAAAAACCTGTATGTATAGATATTCAGTGGACATATATTTTTTGCTTTCGTGGGTAGGAGTTCTTTATGAGGGGGTTCTAGAAGACATTTAAAAGGTGCAATCCATTCCAGACTACATGGGGTTTCCATACACATTCCTTGCATCTTGTCATTCATACCCATTTTAATAAAAATCTGTCCAGTGGCTCTGCTGAAGCATACAAACAGGCAGGCAGGCATGATCAGCCCAGAATGCACATAACTATGAAATGGCAGTATATTTGTCCAGTTGGGTAAAATATGGCACTAGTATTTTTCTGAGCCATGGTTTAGAATGTTACGTCACGAAAATTACTGTTCTTTGCAATGTTTGCATTATACTTGCGACCAAAATGAGACATTACATGTAAAAAAATGACATTTGATGCTGTTTAAAAATTGTTATGGTTGCTAAATAATGTACATTATACAAATGTAATTTTTCGCTGTTGACATGAGATCATGGGCATAGCAGCAAAGTGTGGCATGTTAGAACATTGAACCAAAATTGGATCATAATTGGAACATATTTCACTTAATGCACTGTGTGATGCATATTCAGTATATTTGCGTATCTGGGGGCCGTCTTCTTTGACCGCAGCCAGAGGATATGCCACTCTGTGGTACCAAGGAACCAGCTTAACTTCTTTTGCTTGCCATTTTACTGTTTTCAAAGGCGTGGGAGATGTATTACTTTTATTTTGGTTCAGCTGTTAATAAGAACAGGCTCTTGATCTGCAGACGAAGAAACCGGTATGGCAGAAACAACAGAAGAAGGGTAAGAAAGGAACAAAGAAGAATATAAAGAATCAGAAGCCTGTTGGCAGGCCAATAGCAGCTAAGAAGAGTGAAGATAAAGCGTCTAATGCCGTAGAGGTTCGTTTTTATATTTTATGTTCATAAGTGACAGATTTACATTAAAGAAATCTTTTAAACGTCTGAATGGACGTCAGCAGCAGTGGTGAAGCAGGACTGAAGGAATGTGGCAGATCAGACATAAAAGAGTAAGTACTGTGACATAACATGAAGTTAGAGATGTTTATAAACCACTCACAAACTTTCTTTAATTTAGTTAAAATTTCTAGAAGCGTCTGTTGTCTCTCATGAAGATGAAAACTGGTAATTCTTGTTAACCTTCATTGCTGTAGCTTAATTTTGATCCAAATTTGAATAAACTCATTATGAGAACTCATAAATACATTTCACTAAATAAATGTTTAGTATTTAAGACAAACGTTGTAGGCATTATAAAGTAATTTTGTTCTGTGACATACATTACATTCACTTAAGTGTGACTACTTCTGATCATCTTTACATCTCATTAGATGCCATATAACTTCTGCAGTTGAAACAGAATCTTTTAATGACCAAATAACATGTGTAAATCCCCTGCTTAGGCAGCACCCAGTAAGCAAGAAGGGGGCAGGAAGGCAGCAGCGGACACGGGGGATGAGAGTGAAGGGTCGGATGACGACGTTGAACGTTCAGATGATGATGAAGATCAGCACAGTCAAGGAGAGAAGGTGAATTTCTTTGTGTAATTTGTGTTATTGTGTTTAAGTATTTATTGTGCCCATGAGAATTCATCCATTTACAAAATACCTTGAGGTTTGAGAACAACATTTTTGTGATTCATTGTTGGTTACTGGAAGTATCTCTGAAACTCAGTTTTTTGAATTTCTGAAAGCTACTCTGTTGAATTACATTCAGTTGTTTTCACATCATCATTGGTTTCTTTAAATTTAGGGAGCATGGAAAGTGATTGGGGACCATATCTGATAAATAGGATGGTTCACACTTGCTACTCTAAATGGGCAGTTTCATAGTCATGGAGCGGTTGGTCACTCACCAGATTTCCACTTTTGTAGCTGTTTCCTCGATCACAAAGTGTATATATAATACCCATAACATGAGTCTTTCTTTTTAGCTCGTCTCTGTGTTTGAATTGCAGAACATTTCAAATTTTGTCTTAGGTGTCAGCGGAGGATGATGACACAGAGTGGGAAAAATTTCAGACACGACTCTCAAAACGTGAGAAAGTATTAGAGGGCCGCAGTAAACAGTCACATAGTGTGCACTCTCCATTTTATCCTGAGGTAAGTAGTCCCATTAACCTCAGTGAAAATAGTTCTTGTAGTTTTTAATCTAACATGTTCCTATAATTATCCCAGGCAGTTATCGTTGAAACCATGAATTTATTTTTTGTGATAATGGTACAGGACAAACAGGAATATTGGTGGATTTACATAAGTGACCGCAAGAGTCGGACATTGTTGACTTCTCCGTACCATGTGACTGCACTGGTGGAGGAAGAAGAAGTGCAGCTCAAGTTCACTGCTCCTCGCTGGCCTGGAGTCTACACTTTCACTGTCTGTGTCCGCTCTGATTCATACCTTGGGTTTGATCAGACGCATGACATTAAGGCAAGTTTTAAATTATGTTTTGCTTCTTAGCCGAGGTCAAGGAAGAGAGGAGCTATACCTCCTCTCACCCCAAACGCCTACATGGCGTATAGTGGGACAAACTTTACTTTACCTTACATGTAGTTACTATTCTCTGGAACGTCTCATATTTGCCCACCACATCTCAGTTTGTTTGACACTCTGATTTCTAAAAAAAAACACTTGTGGTCCAGCCTATGGACTAGGGAGTGGCTGCCATCTTTATATCAAATTTCTTTAATAGAACTCTTTCCAAGGTAATGTAAGAGAATGTTGGTGAAGACAAACCGACTGTTAAGGAATCCTTTACTATGTGATCACAATTTTATTTCACTTTTATAACCAAGCTTACTGTTGAAAATATCTGCTGAGGAACATAACCTCAAATTTTAACACAAAGTCAGTCTTCAACCAGAGACTGTACCACTGTGCAGAAATATTACCATTGCGGGTGTATAAGAATATGATTCCTTTTGCCTTTTTGAGGGCATAATGTATTTGAGATTGATTTGGATGAATACTTAACACAGAGTGATCCTAAATAGTAAGACCTTTGTGACATATGGGGTGTGATAAGATCAGTAAGTTTCAGTGGGAAGTCATAATACAGCCAAATATTGTGACAATGGAAAAAATGGTAACTGGCTTGAGTCGCAGAGGGTAAGCATGAAATTATCAAGTCCTTACTGTGTTTACCTTTCTGTAGTACATTAAATGAATAAGAGGCGTGAGGTTGCTTTATTCATTGTGCTGTGTAGTTGGATGTGAAGGAGGCTGCTGAAGTTCCAACAGAGCACCCCCAGTGGGATATGTTGGATGATGAAGAGGAAGAACCAGAGGGAGATGGCAGTGATCTATCAGAATTCACCACAGACGAAGATGTTGAAGAAGAACAGGAAGATAAAGTTGTGTTTAGAACGAGTGAGTAACGGAGTTCAGGTTTAGCTCCATGCCTAAGCAGTATTTATAAATGAGTCATTGCAGTCTTTAATATTTCTTTGTATTCTGTTGTGTCAGGCATGACATGCCATGCCATGCCATGCCGTGCAGTGCATCGAGTTTCAGCAAATCGCTAAACTAGTGGGCCAGGTGATCTAGAGCAAGGGCTGAAATGCTAATGTATTTTCTTGTGTAATTTGTGCCACTACACATTTCAGATGATTTAAAGGGAGTGCAGAAGTATCTCGTTCACCAGACTGCAACTGCAGGCATCATACTTTCTAAGGGTATAAAGGTGGGGAATTTTGGATGGGTACAGCCTGACATCTGACGCTAATTAGCTTTTTATCTTGGATTTATTGTAGCATTTCCTATAAGTACAAGGATGATATCAGTGGGGGGAAAAAATTGTGAATGCCCATCTGTGCTTTATTGATTTGTTACCTCTTAGCAAATTGCCAGTAACTTGGTGCCAGCCTGAAGAACTGTGGTAGTTGCATTTCTAGTGCTGCACTTATTCTGATCAATTGGCTTCTTGTGTGTGTGTTTGTGAACATTATTTAGATTCTCAAGGCCTTCTTTTGAACTGGATGTCATGTGTCCAGAGAGAGACAGTTTTCGCTATAAACCACATGCATTAAATGATGAATTTCCACTCACTTCACAAAATTGGATCATGCCTGATATTCCAACTTGATACATAATGTGACTCCAGCCACCATTTTGTGTTTCTCATATGATTATGGCACTGTTTATCTCTGAGTGCATATGGAAAAGTCATGAGAGGCTTGTGAGAATTTATGAATGTCTGTACCGTATGTGGCATTTGTTAATGCATTTGTCGCCAGGCTTCAGAGGAGAGAAGAAATGTTTGTTCTATCTTTCATTTGGCAGAATGACAAGATGTTCCTGTGGTTTACACAGTCAGAAGAGCAGAGTTCATACCTCGTGGTTGGAGGCTGTTACATGAGAGATGTCTAGTGTATTGTCTTCCAGCATATTTCAGGCAAGCATGAGGCACACTTAAATAGACAAGGAAATGCATAAAAAGATGTCAGAATTCATTGTTATATTTAAATAAACCAATGAAAATTATTACTTTATTTAATTGCTAGCCCATTTAATTTTTATGTCATGGATAAAAGAAAGAATTATGAAATTGTACAGAGGCTACCAACAGCTTTTCAGAATCAAGAGTTGACAATGTTGAGGTACCGCTGTACGTTATCAGGGAGGTAGCGGGGCAGTGTTTACAACTTTTGCTAGTGTGTGGATTATCCACAAACTAGTAAGTTTAAAGTGAGACCAAAGAAGTCATATAAAACCAAACAGTTTCTGTTTATAGGGAATGTATAGGGGAAGTTTTCATGATTCAAATTAATATTTATGAAATAAATACATAAAATGTTAACACACAGGGATAAAATTAAAATTAAATTAATAATAGAATATGCTAAGGCATTCTAAACTTAACTACTTCTAGAACAACCCACAGTATGTGTTACCAGTTTTTATTTAATTATAACACAAATGTGGTTATAGTAAACTTCATGGGATTGATCTAGAACTTCGTATCAAGAACCATATTGATGCTGACTTTGAAGGCATTGTTTCATTTTCTTTGCATTTGTGGTGTAAAAAGTAAAGTCATAATAATCTTATTTTTGTAAGCACTTTCAGTACTTTACAATCAAATATACCTCTTTCATGTTACAGGTGTTTCATAGAAATTAGAATCGAAAAGAATCCAAGTTTCTTGTAAGTAAGAATATTTCTTTGTGTAATATAGAATGTAAATGACTGTTTGCTCTAAGAAGGGCAAAAGAATTTTATTTTTATTTTATTTTATTATTCCTTAAAAGATATTTATTAATTATCAGTGTTTTAAAAAAGGTTAAAGATTTGTAATGGTGTAGAATCTTATTGTACTTAATATAGAATTAAAATATTACCTCTTAAATTCAATAATTATTTTCAGAAGCAATATTCGTTTACATCTAATATTTTATCATTGCACAGCCATAGGTATTTAATTCACCAATGAAAATTTATTTTGGACTTAGAAACATGAAGGCTACAGTAAGAATGTACATTTTTCATGTAATGTCAGTGTTGGTATCATTTTCATTACATACAAAATAATTAGATTGAAGATTGATTCTTATCTTCTGTTCCTGTTCATAAGACATTTTTACTTTATGTAGGTCATCCAACAACCAATCATTTTCATGAGTCTCTCTGTCTTCCCAAAACTCCTCCGCCTCCTCAGTTTGTTTCCATGCCCTTCCGTCCATCTGTGTAACAGCATTCCTAATATGTTGCTCTAATTTTGGTCTTAGTCTCCTTTTTGGGCATCTTCCTTCGCTTTGATGTTCCATACCCTATTTGGAATTCTGTCATAATTAACAGAACATGTCCACACCATCTCATCCTGAGCCCTGATAATGGAGGCTGTAAGTACCTTTGAAATGTCAGTCAGCATCTAGCAGACTGTGGTGCAACATCCCAGAAGGCAGCCATCTTCAGACTTGTCATTGTGAGAACCTGTTAATTTTATAAACAGGTCCAGCATTAAATACCATCCAAATACCTGAAGGTTTGTGTAAAGTGTTGCAGTAGCATACTGCTAAATTATTCACCACAGAATTGAAGTTTTATCAGTAGCTTTGTAGTATGAAGGTTTTAATATTTTGTTGACATATCATAAAGGTTTTACTTTTGTTTAGAACTCACCAACTGTTTGTTTTTAAGATATATGTATGTGCACATACTAGCATTATATCTGTGTTGCATGAGTAAAGGAATCCATTCCAGTGATGTGAGCTCCTGTGGGATGATAGACCGTGATGAAATTAATGGCCAGCACTGGAATCTTTAGTTTACTGTGGAAACAACCATAGTCAGGTTATTTGTACTTTCCACATTCAGTCTAAACTCTTTCAGGGATGTAAGACAAATGGCATATTGAAAAATTTGTGTTAGATATAACCATTATTTTGGACATGTTAACTGCGGATCGTTCCTAAAAGGGACGAGTTAAATAATATGAAAGCAATAGCATAAGTTTGTTGTTGCATATCTGGTACACTTGAGGCAACTTTGGAGTAACTTATTTTAAAGCAGGTTATGTATGCTTTCACATTACTGCGCCGTGTGGAGTGTTAGAAGTCTACAGACGTAGCGGAGGTGCTTACTGCCTCATCTGAAACGTCCGTAATCTTTTATCAGACCACACGAGACGAAACAATCCAGAAAACAGAATTCTGATTACTCGCCGCCGTGAGAACCTGTCACCACACTAGGGAGGTTATGTTCTTTGATAATCCCTTCGTGGGTATATAAATGGCGGGAATCGTGAGATTTGTGGTAGAAATCAGTGACTGTTGACATAATTTGAGTTAGTATAAATTAGAATCTATGGAGGACGAAGTATTTACGATTTAAGGTTTTCACGGCGGTGCGCCCGAAGTATTTATTTAGTATGGTATTACTTGGAAGTAGAATGAGAGAAAATTGTTAAAATATGGCAGGTGACTCTACGTATGTTATAACGCCGCCTTTATCACCTCAGGGAGTTCGGAGTGGTAATGTCAGTTTTGAAAATGGTATGTACCGTTTTCACATCCAAAGAATTACGATCATGTTACAGAAACTCCTCAAATTTGCGTAACAATTATTTGGAAGAAGTAGACCCACATTTCACGTTCGTGATATAACCTTATCATCCATTCGGTACACGTGGGAGTTTCACACTGTAACTTGTAATATTGTATATGTCATTTTACTTAATGTTACTTAATTTAATTGTGAATGTAGTTTTAATGTCAGTGATGATTCTCTTAGAAACAGCTCATGAACAGGATGAGTACAATGTATACAATAAGGAAACTTATAATTAGTTCTAACAGATGGGTCTTCTGAGTATTACAGTATTTAAATTAATTAATTGGCTTGTATTTGTAAGATTATTTAAAATTCTTTAAAATGTTTATACTTTGCTTTGAAGCTTGGAACTTGTTTAATTTTTTAAAGATCATTAGTTTATTGACTGTTATTTGGAATTGCAGTTGGCAGTGTCCAGTTTCACTGGTTCACGTGTGCGGGAGAAGGAAGTTCAAGAGATATGAGACTTCAGCTAGATGGTTATATAATGAAGGGAGAAATGAATGTTATTGCAGATTACACTAGTGTGTGGGAACAAGTAAAGAATCCAATAATTCTTTTTGGCAGAAATTTTGATCAGGACTCAGCTTTGCTTTTCCATTCCAAATTGCTGTTTCAAATAGCAAGGTAAGTGAAGTATTCAATAGCCCTGCTCAAATGTAAACTTAACAGCAAATAAAATAATTTTGTTCTCAGTCCTTAATCTGTGTAACTTGAATGGATCAACATATTGTTATTTTAATTTATTTTATTTTTGCATGTTTATGTCATTAGTGTTAATAATGAACTCACTTTCAGGATTTCTTTAGTGCAATATTTCACATACCTTTTCCTTGCATGTTATGAACTTTTATTAGAGCAAGTGTGTAATGGTATATTTTTATCTTTGAAATAGTCTCTCCCTTTGAAGCTGTCTAACCAAAATTTTGTGCATGTTTCTGATCTCCCTCATATGTGCTACATGCTTTAGACATCTCATTGACCTTGATTTGGTCATCTTGATAATTTTCATTTGTGGCCTTCTGGGTTGTGACTGTGTGGTCTTTTGGTAGTGCCCAACATTTTGGAGGAATTCATTGCTGCCATATGTAGGAGAAAGTGAGCTTTCAACCTAAATGAAAGTGATGCATTTCTCTAAAATATTGATAACCGCCAACAAGCCCACACAGCATCATAATCCAGGGGACGACAGTTGGCGTCTTCACTGCCATGAGGACCTTAAATCGTAGTCAGCATTCTTGCTTTATTTTTCAGGAAAGATGTGATGATCTTGGATTCAGCATCAAGACTAAGTTCTCATTTACCCAGTAACGTTTCAACTTCTTTGCAGTCTGACTTAAATTACTATATGCACCTCAGGAAGCAGATATGTGAGCTTATGGCGTACACTCGCTGTTACATTGCAAGGTATTTAGCCATTGTGTTGAAGTCTTTTCAGTGTTTGGGCAAACATTGCAGTTGGCATCACAAGGGTCAATGCAGCTGTTGCATAGGTCTCGCAGAGGGTTTAACCTTTATTCTTCATTTTTTATGGCCCGTGTTGTTTGACACATGCATAACCTCTCCTGTGTTCCTACCCTCTAACTAATTATATAAAACTGATAATCACTCATTTGGTCAAGAAATTATTTGGCTTTTATGGAACCCAAATGTCCATTGCTACATTCACAACATACTTATACTGTGCTGTATCCTTAGCTAGTTAATTTTAGTCCACAATCTCACAGATCCAAACCAGAAGATGGAGGAAGTATGTTCCTCCAAAACTTTGTTATTCCTACAGATACACATGCCATTACAACCCAGACAAACATCAAGTGAGATAATATTATAGTTTTGTATATTTTAATATCTAAGTTTTCTGATAACAGACAGAAAGGCGAAAGATTTTAAGCTGAATGGTTGCAAGCATTCCCTGAATTTAATCTGCTTTTAATTTCTTTGCTAATGTAAGTTTTATTTCTTACTGTTGTTTCAGAGCATTTTAACACTGACACACTTTTTAGGGGGAAATAATTTCTGTCTGTGTAATGTGAATAATTTTGCAACAAAAGACCACAAATTTGCATTGAGTTGCATGGCTAATTTCATTTGTGGTCTCTAGATTTTGTAGATTTTAAGTATATTGTTTTATGGCTAGTTCAGTTGAAGCTATACAGATCAGTATATTTTTGTGCAGAGTTCTCAGTAATGAGAATAGTGTCTGGTTGCTGGATAATTTGATCCCATCACTTTCTGGCCACCTCTTTGCATTGAGACTCTTGCTACGCAGCCTGAGGGACCTGCCAGATTACATTGTTGCTCATTCAGCAAATTCCCATGGCAACAAGGTAAGAGAAAAAGACTTTTCTTTGCCTGTGATAGTACCTTATTATTATGATAGTAATTAACCCTTCCTCTCGTATGAAGTAAAGTGTTTAAGTGGAGATACAGAGCAAATTTGATGTGATAGGAATTTATAAAATTTGGAAAAAAGTTTGTCGTAGATTTATGGCATGTAAAAGAACCTTACGATCATGAACGAGATGTTTTGTAAGCAAAATTCAGCGGCCATTTCTCACCCAAGTCTCTCCTGATTCATAATTAGATGGCTCTAGGAGACAAAAATCAGGATTGAGTAGAAATTGTGCAGAGGCAGTGGGTTTGTCACTCACTACTCATAAATGCACACTTCAAAGACAAAGAAACCTTCCGCATAGAAAGATGAAAGAAAACTTTCTATAAACTCTCATTCATGGTTGTTTATTTTAAAAAAATTCTGCTGTACTTTTGCATTGATATTGCTTAATAAGATTTTCAGACAGTAAGAAGAAGATCAAATATGTATTACATCATAACTTTATTTCAGTGCTCACAAGCTTCTTACCACCTTTTCCACCTGCATCTTGACCTGCGCTGGTACCACCTTACAATATTGCATCAACTGGTGAAGTGTCGAAGTTTGTACATAATGCTGGATGATTCTCAGCAGAACAGTGAAGATAACAAACTAGTTGACTGGAAAATGCTAGAAGAACAAGTTTTACTTCTGCTGTCAGATCTCGTAGCAGTCGGAATTGACAGGTTTGAAAGGGTGAGGGGATCTTGATTATTGCGGTTGACAGGCATCATGGGGTACACATCAGAAGCGCAGAAGAAGTCTAGAGCTATTACATAGAAAGTGGGCACAGACATTTTTGCGTTTTTGTTTTATATTGAAGATGACAACAAATGACTTATGGCTGGAGAGATGAAAACTTAAAACCATGTCAGTAAGATTTGTTTAATCTTGTTTGTAGTTGAAAATTGGAAACATGATGATCATATGGCAATTTGAGGTTATGTCTGATATTGTGTGAAAGACTAAATCGCATAATTATTGATAAGGAAATAGAACTTGTTTCTCTGTTAAAGCTATAAACATTCTCCCGCGTACATCTGTCCAGTACAGTGATTAGCATAGAAGGACCATGCCACATGTGCTTAAGTATGAAAAAATAATAGTTTTCTGCCATATAATCATAATTTCTGATCTTACAGAAGGTGAGAATCATTTTTACTTGCAGTAATTTAGTCACTTATGTGATTTTCCACTTAGTTGATAAATTTAGAAGGTAAGATTACTGGTGGTAAAAGAACTATAAATTAATTAGAAATATTTAGTATTTACCATCATTGGTTCATTTTAAAATAAACATAAATAGACTGCCGAGGTTTGATCCATGACAGGCAGAGGATTTTTTCCTCTAGCCTCTGGGGCCCATCCAGCCTCCTTTTCAGTGGGTACCAGGGTCCTTTCCTAGTGGTAAAGTGCAGCCAGGGCATGACGCTGACCACTCACCCCCAGCTACTGTCGAGGTTAAGAATGATAAGAGCTATACTTCCTCTCCACAAAAGTGCCTTCTGCATGGCATATAGTGGAACAGCTTTACATTTTTTTTTACTTTTAGAATTTAAAATACAATGTGTGAAGATGTATGAAAATTCTGATGTAAATTTTCTTTTTTAAGTGTCTGGTAGTTCACTTGTATTGATGAATTTTTTAACTTCGCAGCTAAGGGTCAAAATATAGTAATAGACTACATTTTACCATCTTGAAAGATTTGTTGTAATAATTTTAATTTGGGAACACTGGGCGACAGCTGCTGCCGATTTTTCTTTCAGATGGCGCTGAGTGCAACGCTGAAGAAAACTCCTTTCAGTTGTACGTGTGTTAGGGAACTGTGGCTAATGCTTCAATTGTATCTTGGCAGACTCCATCATACGGAACATGGGAAAGTGAGTAATTTGTCTGTCCTGAGTGTTCTTTGTTCTTTTTGGGAAAGGCACGTTTTGTGTTCTATGTCACATGTGTTGATTGAGTTTCTTCATAGTTTTGTTAAGTTTCAGTAGGAACTTTCTGAGGTCTTCTTTGCAAGCTAAAAACAACATCGCCTTTGTAGAGTACTAATATGTTTGGCATATTAATTGACAACATTTCCTTGCATTTGATTTTCCTCAGTCTTTTTGGACATATCTGAACCAAATCTTGAATGTTGTACTGGGGAAGAAACCTCCAAGTGATGTGTCGGCCCAAAACTGTTCTGTACTAAGACTACCAGACACTTATGCATGTTCGGATCGAGTCAGCTTCAGTCTTTGGCTGCTTGTCCATTTAGCGCAGTTGAGTGGCTACACAGAAGAGGGACGCTACGTTGGAACTGGCAGCGGAAGGGTACGTATTAGTCTCGTGAATGATTTAAGGTCTGTGTTAACGAGCTCTGTTATTGATGACCATAATCAAGGCCACCCTACAGGTCTGCAGTCTCATAGTCTTCTGGGTCTCTGGAGAGGATTAACCTCTTTAATCAGGGTACTGCCCTCAGACCTGAGCCTTTTAGGTACCCTAGCCTACGAGTCTGTCAGAATTGTCACAAAGTGGGTTTATCTAGATATATGTAAATGCTTAATCTGTGGTCCAGATGCCTTGCAGGGTTAGTCATGCCTGCTTTATGGAACATGACAGGTGGAGAGCAACTTCCCTCAACTGGAAGCAGTTCTCAAGGTCTGTGTGGCAACGGATAACAATGTGACTGAGCCGCAGCTGAGGGTCATCGTCCGACTGGTGACTATACTTGTAACGGAGTGGTGGGAGGCAAGAAGTGAGCCTGTTATGATTCTGTGGGAGTATTATCATCGTCGGCTCAACAGCGCCTTTTTTGTACCTGGTGCTCTGCCAGACACGATGGCAGTCATGAGGTAAAGCAGCTGTTAATTTATATAAATATCTTGTATCGTGTTGAGGTAACGTGAAAGAAACTGGGGACCCGAAGATAAGGCTGAAATGGGAATTTTTTGCAGTGTCATCTGGTGTGGCTGATGTGTTCCATTTTCTCGTGACCTATTTACGCCTTTCTAGTGGCTTACTTTAATGCTGTTTTGTCTTATATTTTCATAGGTAGTTGTTTTATGATCGTATTTAGTGAATTCTTTGAGCATCTTGAATAACCAGATAATCTTATCTGCTATGTGTGGGTCAGTAAAACAGGTGCAGGATTATTGCAGCAGGTGAAGACTCGGTTGGAAGTTACCGCAGCGCCGGACGAGGACAGTTTCTGTCTTTTCCTACGTTTACTTGGAAAGCACCTCGTTTGCTGTTTGACGCACAACCAGCAGCGGCACTGGCAGCAGATGAAGGGTCGCATCTACTCCAAGTTCCCCTCCACCAAACTTCTTGCCCTTACTGAGTTGGGCCTCTACCATTTTGTTTCTTTGTTTCTTACTTTGGCTGTGACTGTGGATTTGCAGGAAGTGGTAAGTCTGTCTCAAACGTTCAATAACTTTTCTGTTGTTGTAAATAGA
>NW_019060329.1:298915-322266 GCF_000696155.1 Zootermopsis nevadensis | reverse complement strand
GTATGGCAGCACCAGTGTGTAGTGGTTGACGTAGGTGAATTTTTGTTAGGTGTATATTTAGTATCATGTGTACAAGCCAGATTGGCAGCATGTCAGTTGTATATGCTCCATCAGTGCATTGATTATATCGATATCTTGCAATAAAATGCACACTTTCTTTTACAAGAATCCGTGTGTGTCCTTGCATTAACGTAATTGGTCTTCACAAAATACTCGTGGGGAAAAAGGGTACATAGACATGTGGTTATACATCCTGGTTGTAATGTATCAAGAACACAAGTTATCAGAATATTAAATGGTACATGTACGAACTTTTTGCTAAATTAATATGTGGTATAACTTTCAGGGTAAGAAACTTCAAGATCTACTAAGCCTGTTGCCCATAGAATCACTTGACCTGAATCGTCAGCTTGTGAATATGAAGGCCAATTTTGCTCTAATGCAACTGTATATTGAAAGAGGTGAGGTAACAACATCACAGCTATTTTATTTAACTTGAAGACATATTACTGTAGTGATTCAGGCACTAAACTCCTGTGCATCACTGAACGTCTTTCAGGCTTTCCTTTAGACCTTGATCATAGCTGTTACATTTACAGAATTACAGGAAGTAAATTTAAGTTAACTTTTATTTTCTTCTCGCTACAATGAGAACCTGAAATCTCAACTTTATTTTAATTAGTGAACTGGCTTTGATTTTTGTTTAATTAAGAATACAGGAATTACAGGCAGCTGATGTTGCAAGTCTGACTGAGGACACCACCTGCTGTCTTTAGTTTCTGCACTTGCTTAAAGTTTACTAGATATGACAAAATATTACGGGTTGAACAAGCATCATTAAATCATATCAAGGTGGCAGCTCTGCGCCTTAAATCAGTGGTGCCATGCCAGAGTTGAATCACAGTGCTAAAATAAGCAGTGGACCAAATAATCAGAAATCTTCACAGGTAATCGGAAATTCTGTTGTCTATATTTCACCTGTTTCTCAGCTCTGGTATGGTTCAGCCCCAGCCCAGCCTCGTTCAATTATCATCGCTCGGCTCAGTGCTTCTGTGCTTACACTTGGCAGGGTTGGACATCGCAGACATATCATCTCCGCTGCAGTCGATTGTCTCGGAATTGTGCACTCACAAAACTGCAAGCACGATGGTGCTCATGAGAACATTTGTTGAAGGCATTCAAGATATAATTGGTTTGAATCAGTTCTTGAATCTGTCTGAACACTCACTTATAGGTAAGTGCAATAGCTGTACAGGTCAACAAGTATGATATCTTTATTGTCTCATCAGTTTAACTACGGCAATATTGCAGTTGACTGGCAACAAAGGGGTATTTGGTTTGAATCTTGCCTGTGTCGCAAGCCATTGTGACTCAGATCCTTTGAAGACTGGGCACAGTCACTTCCTTCCCAGTCCTTTCTCATTCCTTGTACATAATCTCCTTTCTTGACATTAGCCACTGGTTAAGATTAATGTGTCTGTTAATCACAAAGTGCTCTGTGCATGGTTAAACTTTAACATAATGGCCTTTGAAGAACATTATGTTAGAATAGGCATGTGCATCCTGTGTTCCATAAACCCATAAGTTTTTTTTAACAATCTGTGTGTCCTCTTGTAGTAACTCAAGTGTTGGACGTATTTTCATAATGCCTTTGTCTGGAATGTGTTGGGTTTATCGCAAGACCCACTGTAAACATTCATCACGTCATGCTTAGGCAGAGCACGTGTGCAGCTGAATTACTAGAGTTGTCTCCATTCCAGGTGGCTGGATAACACATTACTTGTCAAGAAATGGCTTGGTCTCAGATTCTTATCGACTTCTGGATACAATTGTCTCCATTTTAACAAAGTTACGCCAGTCTCTGAATTGCATTATGGATGAGGATTCTGCTGACTGCAGCCAGCCAAGAAAGATGGCAGAAGCGTTGGTGCAGCACGTTTTGCCGTACATACAGGCTCAGTGTTCAAACGCTATCGCTCAGCCTCCATTTCAAGTAGCAGACTTAGCAGCAAGTTTCACTCTTCTGTCACTGGAGCAGCCAGACTTCTGGACTCACTCATTTGACCAGCTGTTCATGTCCTTTGTGAGCTCAGAGAAGATGAACGTCAAGTTACTGAAGCGTTACTTGTGTCTGGTTTTGCAGGAGGAAGCTGTTATGAGAATTGTGATTGATCCATCGAAGAACTATGAAAGCATTGTAGTTCAAGCTTGGGTCAGGTATGGCGATGTTTGTTCATCTGTACCTTTCAGTTTTTGTTAGCACTGATACTAATGTGATTTATGTATTTTTACGCCTTTGTATTATGGAAGTTACAGATTTGTCATTGCTCTGTGAAGGACGTGGCACTGAGCTTTGTCATTCAGTTTGCTTCACGTCTCTGCATGCTGTTTCCGAAACACCAGTCTCCATTCGTACCTCTTGTGTATATGGAAAGGTCTAGACTAATGGGACTCTCCTCATGCTCGAAGAGTTAATTGCGTACATAATGCAAGATAAAACATTCATTATATATTAGTGTTCTTATATTAATCAGTTTTGCTGCATTTTATGAAGTCCGGAACTTTATCACCGTGTTCACAGGATGCATGTTCTGAACCAAATTAATCCAGTCCACACTCTGTTGTACCCTATTTTTCTATAATAAAAATTTGTATTATCCTTCTATCTGTTCATAGGTCCTCCATGGCTTCACAATCAAAATTATCATCTGAGCAAATGCGTGTATTAATTGAAATTGTCTCTGGCAGATTTCATTTATAAGGCATAGAAGATTACTCGTAGCTGTGTGTGTGGTTTTTCTTGCAGGTGTTGTATATTATCTGTTAATGAATCATCAGGGGATATGTTAGATTTATCAAGAATTATTGAGCAACTGCCTGCAATTCAGGATCTGTGTCAAACATCAGCAGTCAGTCTGTCCAACGCAGACGATCCCCTTTTCACGTTTATCGAACTAGTGGGGCTCAGGTACCAGAGTCTGCAGGATATCCACAGGAAGGTAGCATTCCACGAGAAATGTGGCCTGTACTTCATGCAGGTTGACAAGTGTGTGAGCTCTGTGGTCAGTTGTGCGACATCAAGCAGTGAACTTGTCAGTAGGACCTACACGTCTGCTGCCTGCCTGGTGCGTCACTGTGGGCACATTCTATATACCAAGGTGAATGTCCATAATGAAAGAAAGGTATGCAGTTTACTAACTTTATGTTGCAGAGTCCTCCTTGAAAAGCTGATAGTTGCTTAGCTAGCCAGTAAATCTGTCTCCATGGAATCTGAAGATTCATTGCTGTGTTCACAAGAATCTATTTTGTGAAGAATGGCATATGTCCAGTTCTTCTTCAATTTTATTTTTGATATGTTCACTTCTTCCGTAGCTTTCAATATTCCTTCATTTCATTCAGTTCATTGAGTGTGTTGCAATTTTTAATTGGAGTCCAACATTCTGATCCATTTAATCACAATAGTAAAGTCTAGAATAAAAATGAATGCAATCAAAACTGGCACATCTTTTTGGGAGGACTCTGTATACATACACACATGTTTCTGTTTTTAAATGTTCATTATCTGCTTATTTTCAGTCAAAACCGAACTGCTTGTTGCCATCAATTGTTAATCTTCTGCTTCTACCACATGCCATTTACAAGCCAGAAACCCAGTTACATCCTTTCATAGCCTCAGCAATAAGAAAGACATTACATCAGTTTATTTTTGGGATATCCAAGTTGAACCCAAAGCAAGACGATTTTATAGCTCGGATATTAAGGGACATTGTCGCTCAGTACTTACCGAGACTAGTGGCCAAAACTGGAAGTGGTGTAAATATCCAAGGAGCCTTTACAACTCACCCTCTTTTAAAGTGTTTTACGGTCTGCGAGAAACCAGAAATTTGGAGGTTTGTTCTGGAATCCTTGTCGGACAGATTCTTCACTCGCAGAGGGAGTGTGCCGCATGAACACGCTGTATTGGTAAGTGATATGATCTTGTGTGTATTGTCCAGAATTTTTTATATCTCCTTCTCCCTCCACTGTTTTAAATACATAGAGCCCTCCGTCTGCAAGACTTCGTGTAATATGTATTTGTTTTGCAGGCATTGGGATTTTTGACGGACTTGATCACTTTGAAAAAATTTAGTGCAGATCTGGTGAACCTGATTATTAACTGTTCACTGTTGAAGATTTTTGAACTGGCAATGTTTGCAGAAGAGGGACATATTGCCAGACAGCAAGCTGTAGCATTTATAAGAACAATTGCTAGTAGTGACATCTTTAAACAGAATGTAGATATGAGGTATGTAAATATGTCAGTATTGCTTCTTGGTGTTCTGGGTCAGGACGCTGCGTAGCCTTGTAGTTGATTACCGGTGTTTTTGGTGGAACTTATCACCTCCATGCACAGTTAATCCTTTCATATATGCCAGAGAAAGTTGGCGTGGATCCTAAAAATTGCCGTTTCTTTGTTCCCTATCAACACAATAAATGAACTGTGACATTGTCTTTCCCGCCCCCTTCTATCATATAAAAAATTATGTTATGTGATTTCTTGTTCTAGTGAATATTGCATGATTCTGAAATATGAAGCGTGGATTTTCAGTGTTCATTCTAACACGGGGAAATGGAAATTTTCAGGGAATCGTTTCTTTCAATTTTTATGATGCTCTGCAACAAACATCTGGCGTTTTCGTCCACCCACCTGTTCAGACTGTCGTCATGTTTGGCTCAGCTGTGTCCTGAGCTGATGGCGAAATGTTTGCCACAGCTGAAAGATGTGATTAAAACAGTAGAACTGAGGAGAGGTGTTGGATATGATCCGGGATTGAGGTTAGTTCATTTTAATTTGTTTGCTGAGAACTTAAGCAGTTTGCCTGCTGCCTCATAACATCTGGTAGTTAGTTCCTCATCTAAGCAAACAAATCCTTGTTTTTCGTAACTGTATTTACTAAATCTCACCTCCGGATACTATTTTGTTTTTATTTGCTCTACAGGAATGGCTTGGCGAAACTTTCAGCCAGCCTTGGGATACAGGAAACATGAGGTGTGTCCTCCAGATCAGCGGTACAGAAGGTTGTAATGTTGTTATTTCTTAATGGCATTGCTAAGATGTGTTGCTACTGGTCAGTGAGTACTTGGCATTACAACATTATGTACATTTGTCATCTTTAGTGCCAGGTGAAACAAGTCTTTGGACAGAGATTGTGAAAATACTTGTTTTTTCATGTTCCTGTGGGTAACAACTTATGATGGACATCCATTTTTTTATATTAAAAGAGGCTTGAAGTAACGTAGTCTACATCCCACAGTGTTAAATTGCATAATAAATAGCTCTAATTTGTACTCTTCACCAGGTATTATGGTGACCAAATAAAGATGGATGAGGTGGGTGGGACATGTAGTATACATGGGAGAGTTGCGAATTGCACTCAGAATTTTGGTTGGAAAACGTCAAAAGGAACAAAGCATTTTAGAGCCCTGGGCATAGATTGAAAAGTAATATTCAACTGGATCTCAATGAAATTGGAGATGCAGATATGGATTGGATTCATCTGGATCAAGATAGGGTCCATTGGTTGGCTGTTGTGAACTAGGTAATGAACCTTCCGGTTTTGTAAAAGGCATGCAATTTCTTGACCACCTTTTCAGTGATTGTGCTGCATTGAGTTGGTATGAAAAGAATCAGACTGGATTGTCCCAAGCTGTTGTATCATTTGAACATACTATGTTCACCTTTCTCCGCATTGTTATTCAGGATTAGACACATCTGTTTTTTGCATCATGACTGCAACGTCAATTTGCATTAGAATGTTTTTGTGCATGACAGACCAGTTAAGTGTGTGGATGGGCCATTCACCTGCAGAAACCACTCCTGCTGCTCTGTAGATGAAAGAGCAATGTTAATTATGCAACAACAAAAGTAGAAGGCAAAAACTTCCCAAGGTTACCTCCTGGAATGTACACTCCAGCCCAAAAACATGACTTTTAT
Source organism: Zootermopsis nevadensis (assembly GCF_000696155.1). Next base: position 316,292 of record NW_019060329.1, on the reverse strand, counting down.
GTCTTGCATAAACTGTATAGAAATTCTTGTTGAATGTTCTGCTTTTTAACATTTTCTTCCATTTAGTTTCAATTTCTGTGGGTCACCCAATCTGTTCTTGATTTCTCAGTGTTTCAGTGACACCCCAAATGAGACACTGAATGAGAATTTATTTGTGCTGTTTACTGTCCAACTGCTTTTATCATGAGCAGTGCGTTACGCTGAGTCTGAATTTCGGAGTGGTTAACCTTACCAGAAGTACTTGGACAATAAATATAATCTGTGGATTGTGTTCTTCTGGGTCGTGAGGCCATGCAGTCTTATAGCTGGTTACCAACATTTTCGAGGAACATACTGCTTCTTTCATCAGGGTGTCAAATTGTTTTCTATTTCACAGTTTGGTGATCAGATCCATTGTCCCCAAAGGAGACATCGTGAATTTAATGGTGGGGTGGGGGTGGTTTTTACCCTAAAGTTGGAGGGGATATCTTCCTTGGAACTGGTAACCAGTTGCAAGACATGCTGTCACAACCCAGAAGACTGCATTTTATTGCCATGGAAATCTTAAATGTCATAACAATACTTCTTTACCAAAATTCTGCGGTGGGATGGTACAGGACTGTAAGAATATTGTCCCATATGTTAACTAGAGGTGTGTGATGCACTATGAAAGACTGGGTGTTTTGCTACGGGAAGTGGATGTGTTCAAACCCCCTCCCCCCAACTGTGAAATGTGGAAAATTTATTTTTTGTGGGAGTGTCATTTGGATTTCAGGGCTTACTGGTAGTTGAGATATTGGCATTGTTTATCCAATTACATACGCCTTCACTCTGTAATGCAAATGGGATGACGTGTGTTAATGAATGTGACAAGATTGACAGGAGACTGTGCTGCTACTGAGCAGTGTGTGGATGATAAAAAATTGGCTGCAGCGTCTCCTTACCAGCTTGTTTTGAATAATGTACTTAGGGTTCCAAGAACTTGTTTTGAAAGGATATTTTTGTTTTGTGGCAATGTGGCCTTGAAGTTATTTATCTGTGGGAGGAAGTTTCACTGGAATTAGTAATGTTCATCCTTTAATTGCTTTAGAAAGCAATAGGCGGCTCTTGTGGCTAGCGAACAGATCAAGTTCTGGATGCAGACAGGGTTTTTCTTGTTCCACCAACCTTTCCATTATTCTCTTATAGGTTTCTTAAATGATAACCTTGGAAACAGACATAGCGCTATTAAATAATAAAACTTAAAACTGAAACCTGTTAAAGTAAATTAACGTTGTAAACACACTAAATGGAATGACACAGCACAAAAAAACTAGACTTGCAAGTGGCAGAATGGGAGTGACTGGGACATACATGGTAATTTGCAACGACAGGAAAAAGGATGACAAAAATCAAGAAGGGAATTAGTGAGTGGAAAACAAGTAATGAAAGGATGGAATGCGAAAGAGGAGAGAAAAGGCACAAGTGGGATAACAATTCTGCGCGTAGAAGGACGTTTTGTCTGTTGTTGAGGAATGTTGAAAAGGTCTTCAGAAATGTTAGTTCATTTTTCCTTGACTGCTAAGAGAAGATTCGTGGCTGGTGATATTGGCGTGTGCAAGAAGTTATATTAGGGAGGGATCTGTAAGCAGGAGTTTAAATATTAATGCTTTAAGGTGCTTATAAAAATATAAATGGAACATTATTATAGGACTTTCTATAAAATATTTAAGTAAAACAAGTAATTCATATTTTGCAGATATTTAATAATGGCTACCCTTATTGTATTTTACCAAAGCATATTTGTCTTGCTTCCAGAGTCCTGTATTGAACCTTTTATGTAACATCCTCATGGACCTGGACAGCAAGGACATGGTTAAATGAAGGATTTTGTGTACAAGTTGTAAATAAATGTATACATTTTAAATTAAATGTATGAAGCATTTACTTTGTAATGAAGTTCACATATTTTGTTACCCTCATATCAGCATCACATGTAAAGTAAACCTTCCTACACATTTATTATTTATGCGAATAATTTTTCCATTTTAACAAGTATTTTGTGTTTCCTTCTGTCATAATTGTTACATAAAATAGGATTCCTGAAGTGTGTGAAGCAAATAAGCATCAGAATATTGCTGCCAAAAAATGGAATTATGCGCATTTATTATTGTGTAAGTATGGTAAATATTTCTTACATTCACCATGTATTCTTGAGTCCCATTACCCCTACTTGTTCTCCATCATTACCTCTTATCTTGTCTTTCTAATGATCTTACTGCTTAACATTAATATGCTTTCAATTTCTGTATTTGTCTTAAGGTTTTCAGTCACAGAAATGTCTGCAGTGTTACATGTGATTATTAATGAGCAGCTGTAGAGTCACAGCATGGGTCTTGAATAATGTCTGAGCTTGTGCCTGAAGTGGAAATGCGATGACCCGGTAAGTGATTTCTGTATGACACAAGGTGTTGTGTTGTTTCAAATGACATAGTCATGGGGTCACCTTCAAAGAAACTCTGGTTCAAGGTGGCTTTTAGCGGAGGTGTTTCACGTTGCTGTGTAATAAGTACCTATGGGATCACTTATTAAAGCAAAGTGTGGGTGCCTACAACTGTTTCTTGCACTAATTAGTGTCGTGTATAGAGTTGTTAAAAATTCCATTTTCTTTCGTAACATTCTTGGAATTTTCTCGCCCATGACGTGGATTTTGCGAAGCCCAGTGATTTTTATTTGCGTCCAGTTATTTATATTAACACTTTGTGGACTGGTGTGCCACAAATATGTTACAAGCATTAATATGGAGATAATTTGTTTAATTTTGAGATTCTGTAGATCAGTATTGAGAAAAATGCTTACAGCTGTAGCGGTATCATAACAGAAATGATGAATTTACAAATGTATCTGTGTTTTGCAATACTTCATTTCCCTCACAGCTGAACTCATCTGCATTATTTACTTGTGAGATCCACAGTTCTTTACCTTGTGCAGTAGTGTCTCGTATATTACTCTGTAGTTTTGGTTCACAAAAAAATGAGCATCGAACACTGCGTGCTTCAGAAGGTTGAGCGGCATATTGTTGGATTATTGAACAGTTGTATCTAGTAATAACATATGTATTGGTTTGCCCCATCTACATTTGTTATTTTGAATAACACATGTTACTTTATCATGTCTGACTCCTTCTTGAGGTCTTGTGGGATGCATCTTTTAGTCCACAGAATGCCACATATTTCTTCCTTTCTAAAAGAGATTTTGCTGGCCTAACTCTGGTATAAAAATTGTCCAGGTAAATGTCATGATTTTACCTGAAGTTTTCTCTTAGAATGCCTGTATGTATATTTCCTTGTCACAGCTTAACTCCACACTATTTATACTAACATTCCATATTGATGACTTTTCTTGAATTATTATTCTGGAATTTAAGGCGGTTTTTCTGTCAGATCATTTCTTCATAGACGGTTCTTTTCATGAATCTTTGCAATATTCATCGACAGACTATATCGTAAGATGGAGGCATTATGTTGCTGCAGAACATTGGTACCTACCTATAAGACTACACATTGTTAACCCAGAATCCACAGTCTGGTGTATCATGAAGTTCTTTATTATTTAATTTCTCATTCTGAAGCCAAATAACTTCTCTTGGTCTGTATTTAAAGTCCGCTGGTAATAATTATAACAGTTTTATTACAGTGAAACTATGAAGTTGCAATGTGCTGGTTTCACCCACATGTTTATGTAGGATTTTCTGAGAAAAGAATCCCCACAGCCATCTCACAGATTTCCCACTAACTTTACCATTGTTTTCATCAGTCCATAGCAATGATTTTTGCTTAGCTCGTTACAGCTGGGTTTATGCACTTTGACTGCAGAGGAGGTATTTACCAATCAGGTAACATGTTGCTGTGTTTTTTTCCCACACATTTTTCAGTTGAGAAACAAAATTAAGATTAGTAGTATCTTATCCAAACTCTTTAATCTGCTTTCAAGGTAGTTTCCCGACATTTTTTTTGCAGAAACTTACCTTTGTGGGAATTAAACTTTGAAGTTTTATAATTTTTGTAGGAGAGAGCCTTTGTTGCTTTCAGTTGTTAAACCTGTGCTCCTGTTCAGATCTGTCTCAGTACAAGTAACTGTACCACACAGACTACCAAAACCACTAAAGAACATAACATTACATAACATGGTCAATTACTGGTTTCACTTTCACAGATTTTATCTCTGTCTCTCTCTCTCTCTCTACCCTCCCTCCCCCCTCCCCCCATTTTCTTTTTTGGCTGTTATTATGTAGTTTTTCTGTCTCTGTCTACCTGTTGAAGTGGAAAGGCAAGGTGGCCACTTGCTCACATCTCCTTGCCTCCTCACTGCATCAGTATGTATCTGCTGTGGTTCATGGTTCTGATCTCTCTGAAGTCTGCTGGTAGGTGGTGGAAGTATTTGTTGTTGTTGTTATTTTTATTTAAATTAACTTTTCATAAAATCAAAAATAAATTAATTTATGTTCACAGTAATTCTTCTACATGTAAGTAACAATGGTGATGGTTTATCATCATAATTATTTTGCTGTAATACTGTAGTTCCAAAAATCTGTAAATAGCTGTTGTAACTACGTATTTATATTTGTGCTATGACCTGTTCTACATCCTTGGCTTAGACCTATGAAGGATCTGTGGAATGTAATTCTATTCTAGTGCTAGTTCTGTGACTTCTATTACAGATTCATCCTGCCTGCTTGTAATTCAGTGTGCAACTTAACTGATCATTTCATCTCATCAATTATATTTGTAGTTTAAAGTCTACTTAAATAGTTTCGTGTAGATATTCCAGGAGTGATCTCACGCCTGTCTGCTGCTGTCATTATAACGTTTACAATTTATGATTAAATTGTTTGTCCAGTAAGTTTAAGATACATTTGGATTCTCTTTATTCTTATAGGTGTTTTACTTGAGCTAGAATTCATCATCATCTTCACTTCAGGGCATAGGAAATCTTTCTGTTTTGCCTTCAGCTTCCCATCTCTTTCTTGGATGGCCAATGTCACTTCATACTTTTGGAGCATAATGAAAGGCTTCTTTTGGTATTCTTGTTTTATCTACATTTTGCTGCATTTTAACCACCAGGCTCTGTGTAGGGCTTAATCATTGTATTTTTATTTTCGTTCTTAATAATTATTTGAGGATTATCTTTAATAGTAATTTGATCACCGTTGTGTTATCATCACCACCACTGTTCTTGTTATTGTTTTGATATGAGCTCCACTTTCAGTTCAATATGCAGATGGCCAGGTAATCGGATCATGGCGTCCAATGACAAATTTTGCATCTGTTCGACTTGTTCAGTGCCCGAAGAGCAGAGGACAGCCGTGGTCCTGTGTGCCAGCGGCCGTCTGCCCCACAAGCTGGTACTATTGCCAAATGGATGGCATGGAGCCATTTGTCTGCTGCCCTCAGCCTGTCATGCGAAAGAGTGAGTTTGTAATGTGCTGCTTGCCGAGCAGATCTTTTAATGTATGCAACTCCATGAATAGCCTTTCCTGAGAAACTAGTAGTCTCTCAGCTGGTCAGGTTTCTGCCTTTTATGGAATCTGTAGGTTTATGACCATGTTCACAATAGCCTACCATTAGTCGCTATCCTGAGCCACATGAATTCTGATAAGTATTTATCCTTTTTCAATAATATCTATTTTTATATCATTCTCCCAAGCCATCTCTTCTTTTTAGGTTTGTTTACTAACTAATGTTTAGTAGGCAATGCTCATTTCATGTATGCTACCTACCATACCCATCATCTCCTTCTTGATTTAATTATATAAGTGAGATTAGTTACACTAATTAAAATGTATTTAAATGGAACCTGTAATAAAGTTTGTGTAAACATGTGTCTGGTGTATATTCAGAATTGTCTGAAGCAAGGAGGTGCTCTATCACCATTGTTTTTAAACTTTATTTTAGAATATGTTATTAGGAAGGTCCGGGGAATCATAAAACTTCAAGGGAGTATTGTATCAAAATGTATCTTAAAAAATGGATTTGGCTGTGAAAACATGATTCAAGTTTCTCAGGACAGGATACATTGGCATTTGGATTTCGTAAAAGTAAGGGCTTTGCCCAGGTGGTCAACTATGTGATCTGTTCAAGAACGACTGTGTGCCATGGAGGAACCAGTCTATAAATGCAGAGAGTATTTTGTTTAACAGGTCCATTCATCTTCTTTGGACACACATTTTCGAAAATTGTATTTTTTGGGACTGCAGTGCATGCATTCAGTCATAATGTCTGTTCTTTGTGGTAGGGTGTACAGTTCTGTTCTAATAACTGGTGTTAGCTTTGTACATAGGTCAAATATCTTCCAGGATGTGGAATGCTGTACACTGCTGACAGAGATGTGTCTTACGTTCCTCGTGATCAGATGTTGGGAGCTGCGGTCGGTGGAATTCCTCTCCGAACTGCCACTAGCTCCCCTTGGATGGTCGCAGTTGGTGAGCAGCAGGAGAATGGTTCGGTAGATTGGTATTGTGGTGGCTCCATGCTGCAGGCCGACACAGTCCTCACGGCGGCTCATTGTTGTACTCGCAGGTGATGTATTAAGGTGATATAAGGTGTGAAATTATTTCTGTGCCCAAGCATTGCTTTATGAAGTTATGTTAGGGGCTTCACATATACTTAGTCAGGGATGGAGATGGGTGTTTAGTTACATGCTCTGGCTGCCTTTATCATTGGGAAAAAAATACCTTGTACCACTATGAAGAATATTGGCTGAGCTTCAAAAAAGTTCCTAGTGTACTGATGCATATAGGTAGAGAAAATTGGCTAAGCCTTGATAAATTGCTAATGAAGACAATTAAATGTACGAGTGTTATGCCAATTATCGTTCAGGTCTCCGGATGTCGTGCGAGTTGGAGAACTGGACTTGTCGCGACCAGATGAACAAGATGCCAGTCCTGAGGATATATCTGTGGATAGCATACACATTCATCCCAACTATAAGCCTCCGAAGTATTACAATGACATCGCGATACTAAAATTATCTCGCCGGGCAGAGTATAGTCGTTATGTGAGACCGGTCTGTCTGCCTGAGCCAAGGCAGAGGATGGCTTATGTTGGAAAACATGCTGTCCTCACAGGTTGGGGCTATCTGTCATTTGGTAAATATGAGACATTTATTACTGCAGCAATCTCAATGCTACATTTGAACTCTCTTTCATTTTGTAGTAACAAAAACAGTTTTTATGTAAAGCACATCATCGTTTTCAGGTGGTGAAAGGAGTCCTGTGTTGCAGGAAGTCAGTGTGACAATTTTCAACAACAGTGACTGTATGAGGGCATACTCTGGTTCGCTCGTTCCCCGGCGTAACTACCCTGAAGGCATCATTAACTCTCAGCTGTGTGCAGGTGATCCAAATGGCGGCAAGGATGCGTGCCAGGTACGCGGAATATCGCTGCACAATTGGTAATCAGTGACATGAACAGTCTGGGGATGGACAAAGTTACATGCTGACGAATTATACTTTCTGTGCTTTCTTGTATTAATATTGCCGTAGTTAAATCAAGGAGGCCAAAGGGGAATATACATGGCAAAAAGTAGAAACATCTCACACAGTTTGATGTAAATCTCTGTAAAAGAGGACTCTTGTATGTTTTATATCTAGTTCTTAATGAATTATTGCCATCTTGAGTGAAAAATATGAACACTGAAGTGCCAGTATCGAGTAAAGTTCTCCGTTCAGTTTGGCTCAAAAAATTCTCATCCAAATATCGATTAAATTAAATTCAAAATGTTTGTCTTCCTGTCTTTCATATAAAATGTCAAGATTAAAATACATAACATTGTGCAGTCTTTGTTCAAACAATTCTTTATTTGCAGTAACAGTTCCGGAACAAACACGGGCAACCACGGGTGAAAACTGTGGGTTCGCAAGCTTATCCAGCGACTAATAGTTTATTTAATTTCTGTGTTACTATCTCGCAGGGTGATTCAGGGGGGCCTCTTGTGGTACGCGAAGGTGACGTCCACGTCTTGGTTGGTGTTGTGTCGTCAGGCATTGGCTGTGGCTCAAAATCTTTTCCTGGAGTTTATTCAAGAGTGTCATCATTTGTAGACTGGATCAACATTCACCTCAGATAACTATTTGGTGTGTATTATATTAGTTTGTTTGTAGGCTCATTCTGTGGTCACAAACCCAACATGGCAGACACTTGAGCTCCAGAAATGTTACAGTGTCCTGAGATCAGAGACTCAGTCATGAGTTACGACGACCAGTCATTCCTTTATAATAAGTTCCTATCTTTTTGTATGTGGTATTCCTTTCTCATGAAGATGAAAAATTAAATACTTTTTGGAATTCTTTTAAAATTTTAATCTTGATTTGTCCACGTTTCTGTTTAAAAAAATGTTAACCTGTCACCAGAGATGAACTTTCTGTACATACGCCAAGAAATGTTTTGCCATGGGGGGATTAAAACTTGTGTATATGTTAAGAATTATAAATATGGCAACATTGAGAGTATTTGTGACATTCGTCATAGCAAGGATCTTCTTTTCAGTTTTGCTTATGAACTGGAAAAGCCCATCACAAGTCGTTACTCTGATAAGTGCTTTTTCTTGTCTCTATTATCCAAATTTATTATAATTTATTTCAGTCATTTAATTAATTTATGCTCGAAGTTTTGGGTACCATTTTGGAATTGAATAATGCTCAAGGCACTTGATTTTTGATTCAGTCATGACGTTTCAGAATTTAAAATATTTGTAACTTATCTTACAGCTGACAAAACATACTTCGTCTTGCGTGCCCCTAAAATGGAGGTATACACATTATCCTTACAGAATAGAAAATATTTTAATTTAAATACCCTACAGAAACAGAATATTTCACTTACATGTTTAAGAATATAGTAATCCCTTGCCAAACCGTATTTTTTATTTTCTCATTTCCTGGGACACCTTTCTGTTTCTGTTGAATGTAGGAATTTCAGGTATAAAGAGATTAATGCAAAGTGAACAATTTTCATTGCACGTCACTTTGCAATGTTCAAGTGTAATTTATGCATTTGTGGTAATTTAAATGCTGACAGGCAGTTTGATTATGTGTCCGTAGAGCATATCTTATTAAATTGGCGGTGTCAGATTTATGTTTCCAGGGACAACCCTCTGTATTTGGCAAGGAATTACTTTGCATGCCAGTCGCTTGGTTCACTAAGCAACTAAACAACACAGCCCTATTAATTTCTACGCAGATGCTGATGCTAGTCTTGTGTTATATGCCAGTATGTGGCGGGGTTAGAGGACTCCAACAGTCTTGCCTCGACGCAGGTGACCCTCCCCCGCCATCCTCACTGTAATTTTCTGACATCGCAGGCTCCACTTTCTCAACACTGTGATGAGCGTATAGGGGTGGAGTGTGGCGATGTGGTGAGCCCACGGCGTGGTGATGTCCTAGTGAATCATGACTTTGGTAGCTAGAAGGTGCTGGCACTTGTTCCTGAATTATTGGGATGTACTCTGTTGATATGGCGGTGTTTGGTGGTTGGTAATGTTGGTGGTAAGTCTGTGCAGAGCTCAGGATGAGGTCGGGACTAGTGCTGCCAGGTGGCACGTGATGCCAACCGCCTGAACTGCCATAACTGGGTCCAGACGGCATGGCACTGTTCATGATCGGGTGATGATGTTGGATGTGGTGTGTTGGAGATGGGGTGTGAGGCGCGGTGGCATGGGGAGATGGGCCGTGAGGGGGCGAGGATGACAGAGTGGTGGGGGTGGAGGGCCAGCTTATGGTGCTGCTTCCCAGTGGCGTTGAGACTGGCTGAGAAGAAACGGACCACGCGAAACTTGCTGCAGACGGAGAGAAGACCGGTGCCGTTGTGGCCTGAGGCTCAAAGGCTGCTGAAAATTATGTTATGTTTTTCAATTAATGTTCTTACATCAACAAGGATGAAAGTGATTGGACGTGAGATGTGCATGGGAAAAACAAAAAATCATGCAACATTTTGCTCGAAGTATGATTTGTGATCCACAGATAACACAGAGACCTCTGTATAAAATGAATATTATGAAATCGTTAGGTGGCTTACGGCATTAGGGCAGTAGTCAGGAAAGGAATATCCAGTTGTTCGTGACTCTTGGACCTTAGTTCTCGCACCTTTATGTCAGAATTACTCACCTGAATGAGGTGGTGAGTGAGATCTCACACGTGGTGGCTGGTATGGCGAGCTGCGCTGAGTGCGTACTGCGGTGGCAGACGGAAAACGATCGCAAGGTGCCAGAGCAGGTGGAGGCAGTCCAGGGTGATGTGATGTACCAGGGTACACTCCCTGTGGCAGGAACCAGGATCCATCTGACAGAGAAATGTTGATAATCCGGATCCATTTAATAGTTCACTCTGATACTGGAAAGTATTGGTTACACAGAAGAATATAATCACTGGGAAAGACAATGTATTTTATTTTGATAATGTTTTTTCTAATAAACATGTTGATTCCTGTTTGTGTCACCCTTTGAAATAACCAGCAGAGATCACGTTAAATCCACTGAGGAGCACAAAGTACATCCTGTACAGTAAGAGACTCACATTGTGTGTACTGCGGTTGCTGCGGCTGTGGGTAGTTGGGCATGAAATCCCGCTGGTAGAAACCGTCTGGCCTCTCTTTTGCATCCAAGAAAGCCTTTGCAAATGGGTTGTGCTTTATCTTCAATGCTGTAACCTGTAACAATTATCTTAGATGAGCGGAATTTTTATTTCTTACTGTCACTCGCAAATATTTCAAATTTGCCAATTTTTTTTAAGGATTTGGTAATTTGATGTTGTGTTATGGTTGAGGGACCGTGTGTGCATGTGAACAGAAAGGTAACATTCTAAAAGCGCAACTTACCTCTTCATTCTGGTATGCAGTGACAGCAATGAACTGAGTCTCTGGGAAAGGATATGTGAGGACACGTCGCAGTTCAGACCCCACCTTTACCAGGTGCACTCTCGGTTCGTATTTGTGTAGAGAATTTAGCATGATCTGCAAACAAGTTGGAACATTTTTTATGCCCTTTGGATTATAATGGTATAGCAGATTTGGAATTCAGTTTTCTGGCATGCTTTTCAAAGTTCAGATAATTTATTTTGCAATATATAATTCTACTTTTCTTTTCCAGATGCGACACATCTGAATGTATCATAATAGGGTCCAGTGTTGGTCCATTTACCAGTGAGAATTTATCCTATTCCACTTTGGTCCACCAGCGTACATCACCAAAAATAGTTCACGTTTCTTTATTTGTAACTGTGTGGCATTGAGGTTATGAAATTATCCAGGTCTCGCTTCTGAGATGTATTTTGGTGGCTTGCTGGAGCAAGTCTTAAACGTACAGTTCTGTCAAAGTGTACAACAAGTATGCGGTTTAGAGTAGAATTTTTTGAGATAACAATAGTTTTAAAAATGTAAGAACTTCCTGCGAAGCTCACGGTAGACAACGAGGAGAAGCCTCTGATCATCGCTGAAACACCTCATTCTTCACTTCACTCACCTGTCCATTCCCATTTGTCTTATTTGTGAGCTTCACCTTAGCGAATGAGACGGGCTCCTTCATCCAGTGTGCTCCGAAGTTGGGCGACTCTGGGTGCATGTAAATAGGGTTGGGTGGCGGCACTTCCGCCTTGCCACCGGGCACCCATTCCCCGTTCACGTATTTCCACCTGTAGCGATTATATTTGAACATGATGCGTGATCAGTTGCAGTACATAATAATGCGTACATGTTCACACCAAGCATTAGAATGTAATAGGAACCTAGTGGTCCATCGGAGAGTTGCTGGCCTCACCAAGGGCATTAGTTTATAAACCTGGCCGGATCTAATATTTAGTTTTCTGCTTCAACTCCCCATGCAGACGCCATGCCAACTTTTAAGTCTAACCTTCATATGTCCCTGCCTACTTTGTGCTCCCACTTCATTGGGCTGATAGAGATGTGTCTAGAATTGTAAAGCAGTGAATGGTTTTATCATTCCACAGGACATCACTTTTCTTCATCTCCTTCTCACTGTTGGCCTCCCACCTAATTCACTTGTTCTCCACCACCCATGAAACTACCCTTCGCTCCTACATTATAAAACTTTCTTACCTGTGTGGGTCAATTTGTACAAACTCCAGCAATACGCTGTACATGGCCTGTGGATCTAGTCCTGTGACGCTCACCTTCACCACTGGGAACATTCGTCTGTAACAAGTCCAGGGCGCGTGTTATTTGTGCTTTATTTAATGACATTTCATAATAACTCATTCTTAATTGCTCATTTGAATTAAATCTAATGAAAATTTTGTTTGAGTTAAATTACTTTCAAGTCCTTGTGCAATAAAAGTTTATAGTTCTTTATTGAACCATTTCAGTCTCTTTCACATGTTCACAAACCTAACCTACTTTCCTGAGATCAACTTAGCATTGTGGTCTCATTCCATAAAGTTTTCTAACCAAAATTTTGTGCACATTTTGTATTTTTCCCATGCCCATTATATGTAATGCCTGTTGCATTGTCTGTGAAAGCTTTATTTAGATTTTGTTGAGACTGGAAGATAAATTGAACTTCTGTTCATAAAGAGTGTTAAAAAATTAAAAAGATGCCCATAAAGGAATCATCCATAATTCAAAGTATTTTATAATTTTCTTTCTGGCTATATTAGACTGTTGGCTGGTTGGAAGTGTTTAAATTACACAAGTCACTTATCCCCCTCAGTTATATAAATAAAGCAATTAATATTTATGGAAGGTAAATTTTTCATGGTCCATCTACCATGCAGTACTGAGAACTACAGCTTTGGTATGTAGATGGCTGTGTTCTTGCAGAACTTCATTAGAGTGATTCTCATTGCTAACACTGGTGGTTGTTGATGTGAAACTGCTGTGACCATAACCAAAGAATTTTTCTTTTATTTCTATCTTCCACGAGTGAGCAGATTACTTCTGAATTACTTTGCAATACAAAACCGTAAGTAAGATATTATTTGTAGTCATATTCAAAACATTTTATAGCACAGTGAAAATAAGTGGAAACATAACCATAATTATGAATGACCCAGCAGGACTTTATTTTCATGTATACTATCACATTTTATTTGAATCCTATTCATTTATGTGCCTGTTAATATTCTCGACCATGTATTACTGACAGCTTTTAAATCCAAGACTAAATATTTGTTACTGAGGAACTAGAAGCTACAGATTCAGATAAAGTAAGTGGTAATTTTTTATGATATATCCGATGACGTCTTCATAAGTAAACATTGATATGTTAGTAGAAGTTGAGGTGCAAATGACTGGAGATTTATATTTGTGTGGTTATGTAAATAATGCTTTGGGTCATATCTGATAATATGACCACATTTTTGTAAGCAGAGAGAAATTTGCTACATAAGAATTGTCAGCCGCGTGTCTTGGAATTATTAATGAATCGTGAACTCTATACTAGAAGCGTGCTCAGTCAGTACTTTCAGAACACAGTTCAGCATTTCAGTTTGCTTTTGGAAGAAATTACGTGTTCATTGAAATATGTGAGAGAGCATTACGGAACATAGAGGAAGGATGCATTGGCGAGTGAACGTACGCACACGACTTTGATTTCAAGAAGCAGATTTGAACAGCGATGATTTTCCAAGATGAGAAAGTGACTAGTTTATGTCTGTACAGGGACTGATTTCAGTTGACGATTCTCTTGGATGCTATTAATGAGATAACGCTGATAAGATTTAGGTTTGAAGCTGGGACAGTGTGCAGTGATGAGAACAGGTATCAATTTTTGGATTAAGCCACAGAAAAGTAGGTCTCTCGGCAACAGAATTGGAAGATAAGAACTAAAGTGGTCCATTCAAATTGTATTTTGAATGTTCGATGCAGATGCTGGCCAAACGAAACCCCATGATTGGGTCCCTCAGTGGACAGCGTGTTCTTAAAAAATGAGTTTCAAAAGGACCCTGGTTCATCACCAGCTGCTTGTGAATCAGCCTTGTCATCATTCTGCTTACATATTTTGTTCTTGAAAAGCAATTTGACACTGATGGACGTAGATTAGACTCTCTTTACTTAAGATGCTTTCTAATAATAGAATGTTTAATGACGTCTTAACTGCGTAACAAGTGCCGATTATGAAACGTAGGTTAGGGGTGGTTATTAATAACGTGGAGGGGGGCGAAGGTTATGGACTATTGTCTGAAAGATGCTGAGGAAGACCACGTACAATCGAACACAAAAGCCTGTTTCTTGGACAATAATCGAACAGAATACGTAACGGGATTAAACCGGCTCAGGATCGTACCCAGTCGCGGGATTTACGTAATGTAAACCATATGAGGTACGGCTCGAAATTGCACTGCGATAATTATTAATTATATGTTAATATACGACACGACGTTTACCACGGAGAGCTGAACATTCGAATGTGTAATTCGCGCACTGTTCATTTGATTTTTGGACAGGATCTTGCGTTTGATGTGACGTCAAGCCCTGAAGATGTACGAGCAGAGATGCAACTTAAAATTCTTAATGATCGTTGTTACGGGCTGGGTGGGTCCCAGAGCCCATCCGCTATAAAACTGGTTCTCAATCTGTGGTACCAGATACGCTTTTCGGAGTTGCCATTACAGCATACCTTCCGTTCTTTGCACATTGTTTGATCCCGCAGATATTTTGTTCCACGCTTAAGGCTGATGGTTACTTTATAGGTCTTGAATATTTCGTAGCTACAGTTCAGAAGGAACTTTATGGACACCCTGTACATACTTACAGCGTTAATTAAAATTGAAAGTGTAGGATTTCAGCAAAGGTAAATGTACGAGTCTACGTTTTTTCTGCCAGAAATACGAAAGTAGGTTGTTTCTTTTTTGGGTGGGGTACCAGACTATTCTTTGATTTCGTCAGGGGTACTAAAACTCTGAGAACCTTTGGCTTAAAGAATCGAAATATCGCAGAAAACCTACACAACAGTTTAAGTTAGGTTTTTAAAACAATCTACGCTTTTGTTTAATGTTTTCAGAGATGTAATTAAAATTGTGTTACATTTTTTGGGTACATTTTAAATGCTGAGCGGCGCAATTATTAGAACGTTTAACTTATTTAAAGTAAATATCTTTTTGAGAAGGAGATAACAGAGCATTGGGGCGTTTTCTGAATCCAATCTACAGCCCCAAATTCGATTTCAATATTACAATATTATCTTTCCATCTACGCCTATGTCTACCTAATGGTCTCCTATTTTCGGATTTTCTGACTAAACGTTGTGCATTTATCACTTGTTACGTGCATGCTGCGTGCCGTGCCCATCTCATAAACTATTATTGCCAGTATTAAGTTGAACATAAACGCAGTTAGGTGGAGGTGAGTGCAGACAGACAGAAGTCTGCAAACACAGCTTTAATGGGAATCTAAGACACAGAAGAGTTCATCCACGTGAGAATGATTTATGCAAACGCTACGCAATGCTCGTAAATCTTTAAATTTTTTTGTTTATATTTTAAGCAAGATACAGAAACGAAGTGTTCTTGATTCAAAATGTTCGCTATTCGTAGATAAAAAAAAAAGATGGTAGATTTCTGCCAAAATTTTTATTCTCTCGTTTAAATCGATGTTCGTTTCTAAAGTTTTGGTCGATAATAGGATTTAAATTCTCAGTCTCATGACATGACTGAATGAACGTGTTTGTTTTGAGGTAGTGTGTACCTACCTGTGTTAATGATTTCTGGTTAGGACAATTCGCGAGGTGTTTAAGACCTCAAAAGCTGGTCATTAGTAACTCTAAACGCCACCGCTAACAAAACAACATCGCAACTTTGTGATGTCCCACAAAGAAGCATCAATCATGCTCTTAAACAATGCACGGTTTAGCGTTGCTTTCGAGTCTCCCACCGTTCGTTAAGAGAAAAATACAAAATGGCGAGTGCCGCGTCGACTCTGGAAATTTCTGATCCAAACAGCTTCATGATTCATCGCCATTGACCTAATATCATAAAACTGTAATACCAATAATTAGCTGTTGCATTGTGCTGTAGTACTGTTATAGTTACCGACGTTTCGGAGGAATATGTCGCCTCTGTTTCCAGCGTAGGAGGAGAGAATCATGTTATCGCTAGGGTCATTTATTTTAACGCAAACTTCCTTTGCTTATGAAAGTTGTATTCGGTTTTAGGGCTCTACCTCATAATATTACCCATTATGTGACGTTTGTTCATATGTACGACGTTTCGGGAGCTGGCTGTAATGCAGTCGCCTCGATGGCATGTTGGAGTCGTATATTAGCGTGGCGTTCAAAAGTTCTCGGGTTGTATCCCGGTCTTCGCCGTTGATCTTAGAATAAAAGGTAATAATTCGTCAGTATAACAACCAGTCGATATCCGTCTTCTGGGTTATTGCGCTGTGTAGTCTGGTCGATGTTTACCAACGTTTCAGAGGGCATACTGCCTCCGTCATCAGAGTATGAAGATTTCCGTCTTCTGGGTTTTGGCGCTGTGTAGTCTGGTCGATGTTTACCAACGTTTCAGAGGGCATACTGCCTCCGTCATCAGAGTATGAAGATTTCCGCTGTGAGAACCTCAAGTCTTACATAACAACCAGTCATCTGAAGGTAATGGAGCTAACTTCCGAAACGTCGTGTACTTCTCAGACAATTTAAGGTTATAGTGAAGGTCATTATTCAGGAACCCCTTAGGAAATGTTTGACCTCGCTCTTTCATAAAGACATTTGGTGTTCACTTCAGGAAGTTAGAAACTTTGTGAGTGACGTCTTCTTAAACCGAGTTTTGTGACTCATTTGGGGACTTTATTTGCATGTACAGCGCTAGGAAGGAAACTTCCAGTTTCTGAGACGCTGTAGGGCTATCTTACGAGTCGATACTCTGACAGCTCGTCCCTGTTTGTGTGAGGTTAAGTGCGAGCAGATTCCACGAATAATTTCCAACACAGTAACTTCAGCAAACGAACCGTGTTGTCCTTAAGAATTAGCATCACAAGTGAGCGATTTCGTGTGCTGAACCACTGCACGTCAGAACCTGAGACGGCCTGCAGCGTCTCGAAAGCACGAAGGAAGGAAGAGATGCCCTCGAAGAAACTTCTGGAGTAACGCCGATGTTGAATCGAGAGACTTTTGGGCAGTTGAGGCCGGAAGTGTTGATAGGAGGCTATGCAACCCGCAATTCTTCATTGCCGATGTTCATCTTCGGGGTTCTCATATCTGGATTTACGGTTTGCCTCCATCTTCAGGAATAAATTTTTACCGCAGGTAAAAATTTGCAGACGAAGATTAACCGGAAGAAGATCTTACTTCTCGCGCTGGCCCTCGAGACCGGAAGTCTGTGTTCAGGAAGTCCAAGGTACTTAATTGAACTCTGCAAGAACGTGTACAAAGAGATCGTGGCCTGTTTTACGCCTTGCGTTTCGGTAATTTTTTTATT
>NW_019060329.1:275208-295623 GCF_000696155.1 Zootermopsis nevadensis | reverse complement strand
CCCCCCCCCCTCCCGCCCCCCATATTAGAATAAAAATTGCTTCAGAACACTGCAAGAAGGAAACAAAAGTTCTGATTTCGCTGGAGTCTGCACCAGACTTACACAAATATTAATAAACATTGATTTAGTAACGTATACTCAGTACACGAGAAATGCAGAATTATGTAGTGGGTGAGAATCGTCATAATAAATTGGGTTTTAATATATAATGAAGCCTAAAATTAACACATTTTCTGTATGTGCATGAAACCAAAGTGACCACATTTACATTTATCACGCGTGTTACAACTGCCATATCGCTGTTTATTCTCTATATTTCAGACGTTATGGCTTACTAATCTGTAGTTAAACATTTGTAAGTTTTGCGATATTACGTACGTCGCTGGCTGCCGTATCGTCCGTCGTCTTCCTGGCTCGCCCTCCGCCGACACCACGAACTTTTCGAACGCGTGTAGAATCCTTTTTGGAGCCCTATTGTCCAATTCGCTTCTTCGAAGGACGACGTCACGCGTTTGACACATGCACAACGCAAACATTTTAAACGAACCCGCACGCACACGAGAAACGAGGCTTTCAAACACACGAAACTCTCTCGACTCTGGAGCGGTCCATGCGGGACGTTCTTCGCGCGTGACTCACAACGATTCCCAAACCGTGTTCCGCGGGTTGACGAGGGGCGTCTCTCTAGAAATGCTCGTTTATCCCGATTCTGACGACATTTCCCACATCCTCTTGTGACACTTGGTTGAGACATCTTTTTCTGGGTCTTCCCATGGGTCTGTTTACCTTAATTATTTTTTATCCTCGTAATCCCCGTTCTGTTTGCATGGCCAACTCACTGTACCATCTTCTCCTCTAAATCCAGTCTATCAGCACTCGTTTCGAAACTACAAAAATTACTTAGCAATATTTATGTTAGAGAAATTGACAAATTGTTACATTTCTCATCAGTCTTTATTGGCCGAAATTTATTATAGGACTGATCACTCGATAATTATCGTTGTATATCATAAATTATTGTACCCAAACCAATATCTTTACCGGGTATCGTACCCAGGACAGATTTCTGGTTTCGTGATGTTTTTGCTGTTATATCCTCGTCGAAACAGGGAACTTTGGTTCTGGCCCCGTTTATGTATCGTGCTTACTTCCCGAGCTATGGAAACCTAACCTTACATAACCTAACCTTACATAACCTAACCTAACCTAACCTAACCTTACATAACCTAACCTAACCTAACCTAACTTTACATAACCTAATCTAACCTAACCTAACCGGACGCCGATTTCTGAAATCTTCTCCCTCCAAAATTCGTGTGTCCGCCATATTGTAATAACTGGTTGTGGTGTATTAAATGTTAGGTTAGGTTGGGATCGCCAGTAGTACCACAACATACATCCTACATTTCATCAACGTTAGTGAAGTAGTTCCCCAGTTGAAACATGCGTTCGGAAGGACGGACATTCTCTCTGTGCAAATTGTGTGAAGAACTCTTAATGATATCATAAATGCGGTCCTCACCTCCAAGAAAACACGCCACATGATCGTTACAAATGCATGAGAAATTTTGATCACGTTTAGGGAAAGTTTTTATCTCTTTCTGAGAATGAGGCGAAGCGTCTAGGACCAAGGAGCGTGCAGAACAGCACGTGGCAACCACCAGATCGCTTACCGCCCGTTCTTCGTGACGATCATCTCGTTGGTGAGGCACTGAAACTTGGTCCAGAGGTCCCGATCGTCTAGGGTCACTTGCAGATCCCGTTCCGTGGGGTCCCCCTTACAGCGTCCCGCCGTCAGCTCAGATTCAACAGCAGACAGGATGTGCGACTGCGCCATCCTGGAAGCGCACCTCCGAGCTCTGGCGTCTGAAAAAAGAAATGCCCCTGAAACTAATCTTAGACTAGGAAAACGGCTAACTTATAATCATCTGTACAAGAGGAGATTAATTTTCACAGAAACGGGGTGTTAGCTTTTTTCAAGCTTGGGCCCAGTAATCGTGAATTTGAGATTCTCACGGCGACGAGTACGAATTTGGCCCTGATGATGGAGGCAGCAAGGACCTCCGAAAGTTTGTTGAACTTCTACCGCATTGTAAGACGCTGCAGCCAAGGAGAACAGAGCCAACTTCGTCGCGAGGAGATTCCGACGACTCTTTGTTACCCTTGTCTTATCTCCGCGACGGACAGACGGACATTTGACACTGAAACTTGTCCACAGTTTGTACGAGCAAAAATGAACCGCAATTTCCAGTTGCTGTCGCTCTAATGTCTTCGACAAGATCTGTCGGCTGGGGGGGAAAAGAATTTTACGTGTTAATCCTCTGTGCGGGACGCGCAAGTTAGCTCAGCGGTACTCGAATTGCTTTCAGCCGAGCTCCGGAAAAATTACGATCGAGCCCTTCGGAATTTGCGTTCGGGCCGTACGTGAACCTGGCACTCGTCCCTCCATGGCCTGTCGTCCGGTTGTCATGGCAACGAATTTCCGAGCATTAACACGTGCCGTGGGTCATGAACAGGCCGAGGTCCGGTTTCTCTCCGTGACCTTCCGAATTGATTATTCGCTGATGTTTCGACGATGCGGAGGCCATTACGAGGTATTTACAGTGTCTCTGCGTAACTACGTGGAGTAGAGTCCTTGGTCGAAAGCTGACAGTCTCTCAGCTAGTCAGAAGATTAGTGCAGTTTCAATTCTGGCAGCCCACGTCAGCTGATGCAATGTCTGTCCGCCTGTGTATGTATGCGTCATGTTATGTTGATAGCCCGATTCTACGTCATTTCTGTTTGCAGTTTTGACTCTCGTGTCTTCCTTAAAGGTACAATTAGAGTTTTATCGCGTCATCATCGATTGGTGTGTTCTTGGAAGGATTTTACTCAGGCATGACAATTATAATATTTTATTTTGAATGATTATACGGAAAGACTTCCTCATAACAGGGAATAATTTATCATCAAGAACGACAAAATACATAAATAAATATCTTGCTGTCTATGCGCATTCAACTTTTATTGCTACAGACTCAAAACACTCTTGGTTTTACCCGAATTTATTTTAACGTCAATCTAATCTCTATATTTGTAGGGCTCCTCAAATGTCAGCATTTGGAGGCCCTCACAAACCGCGTGTCTACTCTAACAGAGCCGAAGGCCCGTAAGAATTAGGCCTAAATACGGAACAGTCCGTACTTAACCTAACCTACACCCGATTTTCTCGTGCGTTTTTAAGCCACGGGATTCTGAGTGGTCCAGGATACGTTTGAAGACACCCCAAGTGAGCCTCTTAAGACATTTCAAAATTGATTTTTTATTCTCTGCTGGTTAAATTGTTTTTCGAAAGAGGGCTCTGATATTATCTGTGACTTATTTACTGAGTTCCCTGTTAATTCTAAAGCCACTCTAACAACTTTAATTTCTAACGCTGCCATGGCAACCGCGCGCCGTGAACGCATTCTGCACAGGGGACGGGTCTCTTGGTCCGGGGTGCGACACCGAGAATATTTGACTTTTTTTGGTGTTCGTTCGTAAGGTCACGTGGGAATAAGAACGCGTTAATGGAGGACGCCGTGAGAAATTGAGTCAGCTGCTCTCCTGGTAAAAAGATTTGTCCGGGGTCCGCGTGTCTGTAACTTCTTAGAAAACAATTAAGGATTCATTAACGCGTCACACGCCACCTGCGTCTAATCCAGCTTCAATATTTGACATCTATTCGGTGTCCTGAGTAGTTTATTTCCTTGTGGCTCTCAGACGAAAAATTTTATGCGCAATTCTTATATCTTCCGAGCGTGATACATGATTTTGTCACATCTAACACGCCGTATCAATGTTAAATTAAGAGTGCAAATCGTGATACCCTTAATGACATCCTCTGTCGTCCACACAGAAAACAACAAGTGATAAATGAGATACGTGGTTTCGTCCAGAACGAGCGTTCCCCTAACATTACTGCCCGCCAAATTCTTGTGTTTTGAGGCTCCGGTGACCGGGTTACATTGACGTCGTCGTCGTCGTCGTCGTCGTCGTCGTCCGAGGAGTCTCGCGGTTAAAATCTTCGCCCCGAAGGAAATTACAGCGTCCTCTGGCGGACAGCGGGCACCAAAACACACCCAAGAGCATTCTCTCACTTCTGAAGATTACCTTTCGACACTCAGCGACCACCAGAGGTCGAAATGTCTCACGAGACCAATAATGAGAACGCACTACTATGAAAACGAAGCTAATTATTGTCCCACTATTCCACACGACAATGCCAATTGTGGACACACTTCTCACACCCTGGCTACTCGTCACTCCGTTCCCGAATGCGTTCCATCATCCGCGGTTCCCCTTCTACTCGGTTCCGCCACAAACCCCGCCCATCGGACGCGTCATTGGTTGCCTGTGAGACCATCGCGCTCGCTCATTGGTGGGTAGGACACACCCTTCCACTCATCACGAATTGGGGTGGGGGGGAGGCGATAATCGGCCCAGAAGTTTCAATTTTCAATTTCTGGCTGACCTGTCCCTTTTTTTAAAAAAACGTAACGAACACAAAGTTACGTTCTCCAACAAATTTCTATATAAGAATTAAAATATTAAAAAATTTTACTTTCAAGTTTTTTAGATTTTTCAGGACAGTGAAGATGGAGGCGATTTATTCCTCCGAAACGTTGACATGCAGTACCACCCTCCCGGATCTACCGGTGTCAAATTAAGAAAGATGGATAGGCGGAACACGTAGCACGCACGGGAGGGATGGGAGGATTTTTATATCAAAAGGATTTTAAATAATTTGTTTTTTATAGCCTGGATTGCATTCGTCTCCCACGAGACTGTCAATGAGGGCGTAGGGCCGAGGAAGTGTTTAAATTCGTAGGCACGCATAGACCAAAATAAAATAAAGAAATAATCTCCCCCTCGAAGGGAAACACAAATTTAAACCGCACATTAAAATGTGTTTTTGAATTGGCCGTTGAATTTCAACCCTCGTGGATCTAACCAAAAGTTTTAATACGAGGATCGACTCTCTGGTTGAGAGCCACTTTTAATTCTAAATCACAGCGATCCGCAAGTGTTGTTCTGCCCTCGTAAATTCTCCCCATCAGATGGCAAAGACTGTGAACCCGCGGTCCTCGTCTGGGGCCAACGCGATCACGTGCTTTTGACAACCAAGTTTCTGTGGTCTTCTGGTTGCCATGACGACAGCGACTTCATACGAGGCTGTTACTAGCTCAGCATGTTGAGACGTGACTTGCCCTTCGAAAATCGAGTGATGGTTGACCGGGGAGTCGATCCCTGGTCGTCCAGCCTCAGTACTGACCGGGTTACGCCTTTGTAAGAAAATAAATTCTGTTACATCGTCCGTTTATCCAGCGTTCGTCGCTTTGTCGTCAGACACACTCCATCCTGGAAGCTGCGGCCTGATTTAGAAGTGGCCTTTCACATTCTGTTTCGTAACACTTAAATTAGTGGCCACCATCAGCATTTACGGCTGTGCTAAATTGATTTTCGGTCAGAAAGTGGCGTGTAGTGAGTAGCCTGAGGGCTAGACGACCCGGGTTGGATTCTCAGACACCCCCTCCGTGGATATCACTTGATTATGTGGTATGTTTGAGCTGGGTTCGAGACTTGCGCCCGTGTGAGGTTTCGGGTCCTGTCGACGGCGAGTCCGAAGATGCCTTTACCAAAATTCGGTACGCATTTCTTGTCTTGCCCCTGCACACTGCATCCAGCGTTGCGGGTCGTGTCCGACTCGCGGCCCACACTTTGTTTCCGCACGTGTGGCTTCAGTTGTGCGTGATTTATGTGACTGTGTTCGATCTGCGTCTCCTTTTTGATAGCTGACGTATTGATGGCGGTTCATTAACACTCACTCGCAACTTCTCGCACTTCCCGTTCAGAAAGAGACGAAACAATCATTTAATTTGTTTATGTCGAATGTTTTGCATTAAACGGTTTATGTAATGGGTTCATAATTTACTGGGCTCCGCTGGGAGTCAGCGTCACGTCCGACAAGACGTTCAAAACTCACCTCTGAAAGTAGTCTTCGAGCATTGTCAGTCGAGGTTCGAGCGCCCCGGGACCCCGTTACGTGCTCACGACAGCGTCCTGGAAGACGGGGCCCTGAGACGCAAATGCTCTCGTCTTTAGATCGATCTGTGGATTTGCGTAGGACCAAGGCCCTGAGACGCAAATGCTCTCGTCTTCATATCGATCTGTGGATTTCCGTAGGACCAGGGGCCGCTGATGTCCACGGAAGTCGTCCCTTCTTGGTAGTAGATGCCCTGCGATGGGCTGATCCCCCATTCAAGGGAATAAAGCAGCGCAGAATTGCGTCGTTGACACCGCCGAGTATTGTCGGCTGTGTCAGTGTAGTTGTTTTGTTTCCAATCAGTAAAAACTGTCCTGTCTGAACTTCAAGTTATTCGTGAGCTGGTGAAAAGCATCCCAGGACTTTGCAGAATCTGAATGTTCATTACCGTGTTCACAACAGCCCACCACCGGTTCCTATCCATGAATCGAGTTTAGAGCCACACCGCCCCCCCCCAAATTATTTCTTTGGGATGCATTTTAATATCATCCCATCTATGTCGTTGTATCCTAAGCGGACTCTTCTGTTCATGTTCTCCAGCGAAATATTTGTGTGCATTTCTCAGTTCTCGTGCTTTTATTCAGACGCTCTGGGGTGTATATTTTACGTGAAAAAAGCCACGGTCCGCACATCCACCGCCTTGAGTTCCTCAAACCTCAGAGGCCTCCTCCTGCCTCGTCTTCTGGTTACTTTTTAGGAACGTTCCCAACCTCGGGGAACACCTGATTAACCGAGGTCGAAGGTCAGATGGCGTTACTGACGTTATTTATGTTAAATTTGAGAGTCGTGATTGCGCTGGAAATACAAGGCAAAGGAAGTTGATGGTGGTACACCAGGGCTGTGCGTGCTGAGAAGTGGAGAGCATTTCAAAGAATGTTCGTCCGCCGCTCCGGAGGGATATGTAGCTCTTTTAAAGCCCTGTGGTAAGTGTACTTACCACCTAATTTAACATTCAGTAAGATTTCATTTTGTATTTATGTGGGTTTCGTACGATTCTCAGAATAAACAGCGATTATTTCGTTAAACAGCGTCAACCAGTTGATCTTCGTAATGGTGAGGCGTTGTGTTTTCTTCGCGGTACGGTCTGAATTATTTAATATTAATCAGACGAACTATGATTCTCAGTGTAAACAGCGATTATTTCCTTAAACAGCGTTAACCAGTTGATCTTCGTAATGGTGAAGTGCGGTGTTTTCTTCGCGGTACGGACTGAATTCTTAAATAGGACTTAAACCGGCTTTAACTTCAAAAGGCTTTAATAAAGCGTAAAGGATTGTGTCGGAGGTGTCATTGAGTGTAATGTAAGGGACTTCGGGGCGGGGGGTAATCGCCTCGGCGACACTGAATAGTCAGATATGATTTAGTTATGAAGGAGACTGTCTTGTGGCTTGTAGCGCCGTGTGGTCTGGTAGACGTTTACAAGACAGGGCTGTGTTTCGAGACATCTTGTAAAGTTGTCGAATCAGCCGTGCCGCGAACCTCGATCAGCCAGATCGTTGCATTCTGTACACCAGTGGCGTGTCATCAGTAGCGCCGTGAAACCATTTGATGCCATAAGAAATCGCGTCGCTACCAACTTGCAGCAATGCAATCCGTGCTTTATGGCCGCTGTGTGTGTGTGTGTGTGCTGTACCCTTCCCGTGCACTGAGTGTGTGCCATAAAACACTAAAACTTTCCCCTTCTCTCTTTCACCGCTATCTTTATGGACACGACTCCTCTTTTTATCCTTTTAGAAAGAATGCCGACACGTCGAGATTCCAGTTTTAAAAAAGCATCACTCACTCTGCTTACCTGGGACCTCCCACATGAATGGGACCCTGATCATGGACAATCAATATAACGCCTTTATTGCGTACAGATGCGTCATAAAGACACCGCCCGGTCCACGTCTACAGAATTCGGAAAGAAAGAAAAATCAGGTTAATGGACGTTGTCGCCCGGAACGGACCGAAAAAACATGAAATAGGCGAAAACGTCGTCGCTCCCTTCATTTGACGAGGCTTTCTCAGCCGCCAAGGTTATACCTCCCCGAAACGTCGAAGTTGAGAGACTGTGAACAGAAGCGACCGTGGCCTACTTTACCCTCTCCCTCGCTGGGTTTTCTTTAAAGACGACGGCAGATGAATTATTTAATTTGTAACTCACAAACAGTTTATGATTTCTGAGTATATATTAACAGAGGTTTCGCTTAATAAGAATTTGTCTGACGAAACTTTGTGACACCGGGAAGGACCGGCACTCGTAAGTGAGATTCAAATGTTAGATGCTGTTTTCCGCGCTATGAATTTTGCGCTGTACCAAAAGTAAAGTCGTAGTCGTGAGTGAGTTCGTCTTCAGCGGACAAATACCTAATTTCCGGCCAGTGGGCGCAAATGCAGAGACATTTTATCGACATGTTCCGTTTTTAAACTGATCTCTGATAGCCACAGCCTACGCGATTCACTCTTCTGTCTCTCCGTCCGAACTACGGCGTATCTGAACTGCCATTAGAAGGCGCCCTTAAGAAGGGGTGCTGCTTAAAGTCTCTTGCCTTCAGATATTCACGCCTGTCAGAGGGTTGAAGAACACAGCTTTTAGAATTATCTTGTAGCCTGTAAGAGCGCGCATAATTGACTCGTTCCACGGACAAACCTCTGTTGAGAAGCTAATAGTCGCTCAGCTAGTGAAGACGTTCCCCGTCTTTTGCGGGCATCGAAGGTTCATTACCACGTTCACAAGAGACTCGTCCTGATACGCCACCTTCGCCCTTCAGGTTGTCTGACCAGAATTTCGCGTGTGTCCCGTGCGAGCTACGTGCCCCGCCACTGAAGCCAAGTCTTGTCCGTTTCTGTCGCCTTGCCGGTTAGTCGCAGGCTTCTCGCAGCGGAGGCCTGGGTTCGCTCCCGTGATGGACAAAGGGTCCGATGTACAACTCAGTGCTGAGCTGATGAGCCGAGCGTGCAGCTGATCACAGGCATAGCAAGTGTCCGCTCGCAGCCTTGAGTCTGACCGTGCTAATTGATTCTGACAACACCTAGAGCCGTGTGGTGTGTAGGCAGCGTTTATTGCGAGCGGTGCTGGCAGGGACTGACAGACAACACTAGGAATCGGCAGTCCCATCGCATTCGGCGCTGCAGCCGAGGATTTGTCGATCAGCTGAGCGACTGCTAGCTTTTCGAAGACTCCGGTTCATGCAGTTAGTTAAGAAAGCCATTGATCACTCTGAACAAAAAAAGGTACTGCCGGACTGATTGGATGCCGTTCCAAAATCGGCCACTGCGCCAATTGATTTGCATAATACCATTCTCCCAAGAGTTCGTTTTCCAGAAGGTTTGCTCATCAAAATTCTCTGTGCATTCCCTGTCTCCGACTTACTTGCTACATGCCCAGCTCATCGCTGCCTTACAGGTATCGCCGTCCTAATAATTAACGTCGCACTATAATTAATTCATTAATCACCACATGAAAATGTTTTAGCTAAAGGCGGTAGGTGAGTCGTGGTGGATTCTTGGCCTCTTGGGGATTAAAATAATTTTTATTTCGTTAAGTCTTTTTTTCTGTGGAAGTTTTGAGCAGAAGGAAGACTACCTACGCCTTCAGTACGAGTGTTTTCAGAGCCCCGCTCACTTGATTCCACAGCAAAACATTTGTACCAACTGATGGACACCCTCTCCAAAAACTGTGTTCATTTTAATCACTTTGTTCAAAGATGTCACAAGCAAATAACACCAATCAACGTCAAGATTTCTCTTACTTTTTAAGACGGCCGTCTTCTGGTATGTTTCAGAGGAGTTTACTGCTTCCATCATCAAGGCGACATCTACCAGACTACACGGCGCAACATTCCAGAAGACAGTCGTCTTCATACTCGTCGCCCTGAGAACCTGAAATCTCATCTCTGATTCTTGTTTCAGAAAACCTCGAGAGCTCGGTACAGTCTGGGTGTCCGGAGTTCGATTCCAGATGGAGTCGACCAGAACCAGTGGTTGGGAGGGGCTGCGTCCCTTAGGGTGAGTGCGTCATTTCTAGCGCAGGCCTAGCTGACTGAGATGCGAGGTTCCCAGGCGTCACAACCCGGAGGAGTCGACTTCTGTTGTCTTGTGAGCAATTTTCCCGAGGGTCTGCGCTAAAGGTCGTCCAGCCACTTTATTAATGGCGGTTCATATCGATCGAGCGTCCATAATTCACGTAAAACTGAAATCGAATTTTATATATCTTTTCAAAATGGACCGTACGTAATGGATTTTTCTTTGTATTTAGTCCTTTGTGTTTTATTTGATTATCTAATTAGAGATTCACATTTTAAACAGCGATTATTTCCTTAAACAGCGTTAACCAATTGATCTTCGTAATGGTGAAGTGTAGTGTTTTCTTCGAGGTACGGACGGAATTCTTAAATACGTAATATTTAGACGAGCTTTGACTTCAAAGGGTTAACCAATTGATCTTCGTAATGGTGAAGAGTTGTGTTTTCTTTGCGGTACGGACCGAATTCTTAAATGTTATTTACATGAGCTTCGTTCTTTCTGAGACGTGCGTCTTCTGGGTTGTAACGGTATGTGTATTTGTGGATAGACATAATCGTTTTCAAGCCCTGGAGATGGGGACAGTCTATGTTTTTTTTTTCCGAAATGCTGGTATTTGTAATTCTGTGGGCTTGGGGGTGACAATATTTCGAAAATAAAACAGACTGTAATGTGTAATATAATTTAATATAAGAGACGGGAACTTGCATTAGGGATTACGATAAACTCATTCGTCTGTCTTTCTTTCTACATGTTCAGACCACTAAGACCCACTGCGAATTAATTGTTAGTGGTTTCTTGAATAGTTTGTTTAGATCTATAATTTTTGCTTACATAAATACAACGTCAGAGCTTCATACCGTCGCCAGGTCAGTAATTGTTAACTTGGAAAATGTTCCTCGGAATTTGTCAACTTTTCCAATAATTCTCGCCATATAATTGAGGATTAAATAACCTTCTCATTTTTGAAACCCACCTTTCTGCTCTATGAACAAATTATCTCAACAAAAATTTTACGTTTTTAAGGTCTTTTCCCCACACAAATTTGCAAGACTCTAAATTAAATGGCCCCTGGGTCATTTCCAGCCACCAGGTTGGTATCACTGATGGTTGGCAATGGCGTCGTGGCATTTAGTGGCATGACGTACGTGCGAAGTTTAATCAGAATTCGTAAGTTGGTTCAGTCGATGTTCGGGGCGACAGATGCGCCATTACCTTTACCAAATTTGTGTTTGGAATATAATCTGTGACCAGGCACAACATGGACCTGTTCTTCCATTTGAGTTTATAACGTCTGACCAATTTGATCTGTGGACACACGACAGATTTGAGGTCCTCGGTGTAGGGCATTACGTCTGACCAATTTGATCTGTGGACACGCGACAGATTGAGGTCCTGAAATTTCGACTGTTATAAAAATGTCTTGTTCTCCCATTCATTTCCAGCAAGAAATTCGTATGCATGTGACCTTGTTTTACCATGGAACTTACCTGAAATGTCGAACACGTCAACAAGGTATCTAAAATTACTCCCGTTACGTATTTTAATCATTAGACACGTGATACATTTACGTAGTGCATTTCACAATTCAAAATGGTGGCTCTACAACGGCCATGATGATGTGTTTCCTGTGAATCACCAGTTGCCACCGTGAACTCGGCTCCTGTTAATTATCGTTAACATTAGAACAAGGCGTCTAATTAGGCATGAGGTAAGGTGAAGGAGCCGAGTGCTAAATGAGAAGTCACCGCTGGAACACGGACGAAGGAGAAGGGGATTTGTTGTTGTCTAGGAAACTGATTTAAATAAGAGCAGGTTTTGCCTAGGGTCCCAATTTTCTGATGCATTCAGGTCACCCAGGACCTCGTATCTTTTGCGTAGTTAAACAAACGAGCGAAATGCGTACGCAATGGACATGTGACTTATTTGGGTGTTAAAAGAATTGCGTACAGTATTTTCGTTGGGAAATCATTTGAAAATTTCCCATTTCCGGTTCCAGTAAGATCAGAGCATAGCATTTATTCTGCTGTTGGATGATCGACTAATTAAGTGACCGATGGGCTGAATGAAGTGAATGATGGACGTAGAAAGGCTGTGCCCTGTCTTAAGGCACGCCACAATCAGGAAACGTTCAGCCCTCTTGACTAAATTCCAGGCATAGAATCTCAGTCGTAATCAAGGGAGCAGCCAAGAGCCTTGAGGGTGAGACTCAGAACTAACTCCGTGGAGCCGAGTCCTTCTTGAGAAGCTGACAGTCGTTCATTAACACGGCACAAAACACTACGCGGAAAATAATTTTTGATGTTAACTCTCCGATCCTCGAGGGGTTCTCGGTAACGATAAAATTTAAACAACAGTTGAATGTCGCTGAGTTAGAGAAATCGTTAAAGATCTTAGAACCACGGAATTTCTAACAAAATCTGGGGCCATTTGTGGAAGTCTTGGACACGTTTTATGTTGAGTTCCTTACCATTGCCGATATGTTAATGAGGAATGTCTGCATTGCTCCTGTTAGAATCTATAAAACGCTAGGCAAATCGCGATATTTTATGGAACTAGATTTGAGTGGGGAAAGCCAGAGGTTCGTAATGTTCCATGCGTGCAGCTTAGGGCCTGGCAGAGTCTTTGCCATAGCTCAGGCGGTTAGACGCTGGCTTTATACCAAGGAAATCCGGGTTCAGTCTCTGGTGACTTAAAGTAAAATTCGTAGGCGAAGTGTTTTTGTACGAGTTATTCCGTGTTCCGCTGCTAATCACCGCTCCATCGGTCCTAATTTAGGGGCTTCAGATCCGCCTGGTCTCGTTCTAAAGTCTGTTTTACTTTAGAAGTCGTCTGAATACCAAGTGCAAACTCCGCGCTGACGCGTTAATGACAAATATGCCCGCAGCTTAAGTTCCGCGCTGCAATCTGACATCTGACATCTGACATCTGGTGGTTGCAGGGTGTAGCCCACCGGATAGATCCAACACGTGTAGCACTTCGTCTTGATTGCTTTATAGCTGCAACCGGCTCATGCCTCCAGGGGTGGCCATTCACTGCGATGCGTCTTCTTCAAGCAGGGGTGCACAGTGCGTCTTACTTGGCGCTAACCCGGCTTCCGTTCAAAGAAAGTTTTTGTCCATCCGTCAGCGTGTACAGGTGTTTCGCCTCCGAAATTACTCGGTGAAAGTCGATACACTTTGGTATTGGCGACCTACTAAGTAAATTCATAAAGCATACTCATTCTTGAGAACCTAATAGTCGCCCAGCTAGTCACGAAATTTCTCGCCTTGTATTCTTTGGATCCCGAAGGCTCATAACCATGTTTAAATTACAACCACTTACAAAGGATCCCCATCTTACGCCAGTCCATGCTCTTAAATCATCGTTCTGGTTGTAGAAGCAGTACTATCACTGAAACGTCGGTCAACTTCTATTCCAGAAGGCCGTGATAACCTGAAATCTCACAGATTTATTTAAGATATGATGTGCCCAGACCTCCGAAGTGGTATTTTCCCTTTCGGTTTCCCGACTAAAATTTTGTAAACATTTCACTTTTCATCATGCGTACTACACGTCCTTTCCTTCTAAATTTAAATTGTTGATAGTTTCAGCATTGAAGTTTTATCTGCATTGAACATTGATAATGTTTTCAAAATTTTGCAGTAGGACTTGTTAACATCTAATACGTGGATTTGTGGCAGTGATACATGTATGAAACAGAATTTCGATAGGGTTATAATCGTATATTTCCTCTCTCAGTATTACATTTCATTTATGACAATCTATTCTTGTCTGGGATTAAAATATAATGTATTGAACTTCTCGTGCCATCTGGTGAATACTTGCCAAACGAATTGCTTGGTACGACTGGAAGGAGTGTAAAATTTCTGCTCGTCATGTTACCTACTTTATGAACAACTGAAGCGCGATTTGCGTTTTGCGCGCCTTTGCGAAGGGGTTTGTTGGTGTAATTTTATTAAACTCCAGCAGAATTACTAAGCTTGTTATTCGTTTGTGTTGTTGTGTTAGTAACGTCGTTGAGCAAAATAAAATAGTATGGCTCATACAGTATCAGTTTCCAAGGTAACCACAAGAATTTCATGCTCCAAGACTTGCATATCAGTACAATGTGTGCTTTCGTTTCTCCAATTTCTTTAGACCCAATCTGTATAGGTATTTTAATAGATTGTTTATAACTTCTAGGGCTGTTTTGTTCACAAGCCACATAATCGCAACAAAAATACACCTAAGAAGCAGTTTATTCTGACTACAGACAGGCAGCTGTGGTATAAAGCATATAAGAGAGTATGGTCATCTATTGAAGTGAAATTAGAGGTAATGTAAATCAGCGAAGATAAGGCTTGTTTTACCACTGTCAGAAGTGATAAAGATTTACATGATGGTATGCCCAACGTACGTTTTGGGTTATGTATGTGTAAATTAAGAATTAATTTTCTCTTGCCCTTGTATATTATATGTTACATAGCAACAATTAATGCTGCTGTTTAATTTTTCAGTCCCTACAGGAAGAAGTGTTTTCGGAGATTTTAGAGAACTTAGTTTATTATATTCAGAAATGTCATAAGAACAAAGCCTCAAACAAAGGGAGAAATGAAATACCATCTGCAACATTACTTACAGGTACTGTTACTGTTATCATATGTTTTAAAAACCCTAATTTAAAGTAGTTTTGGTGCAATTTGAATGTTTTCATATATTCCATATACAAGTAAACTGTATCCATGTTTGCCTCATGTTAATATTAAGCATTTTTAGGAGCATATGTGTGTTACACATATTTAAGTGCACTCCTCAAGCACTGTATGATCTGTGCTTCTGTTATTAGGTGTGAACTTGCCAGATCATGATGCCCTCTTTGCAGCATTGTCGAGTCAGTTGCACGATAAAGTGACACCGTACGTAGCCACTCTGCAGGCTCGTCACTGCACGACAGTTCGCTCTACCATCGAGCACATGGTTCTGCAATTAATGAATTACAACAGGTTTCATAGTGTGAGTTAATATGGCGCTTGAAGTTCTGATGGTGGTGAAGATGTTAGTTGTGTGTGGTCTAGTACATTGTAACACTGTTATAGACATCTTGGGGAAACATGTGACTTCCATATTCTGGGTAGAAGCTGTAACCACCTACATGTTGCATTATAACCCAGAAAAGCACAGCTAACATCTTCACTATCTTGAAAACCCCGAATCTCATATATTCACATGTTCTTCAACTTCTTCACCTTTTCTCAGGATGTTCCCAATTCTTATGTGAGTGTTCTGATGAAGTTCTTCCTTTACTTTGTTGGTAGGATGATGACTTGGAGGATGTAGTGAAGGATCGTTTGAAGAAGAATCAGTGTAACTTTCTAACCTTATCAGCTTGGTACAAGGAGCAGATAACATCTAAAAGGCTAAGGATGTCTCCAAGAAAGAAGTTAAGAATTAAGCCAGATTTGCAGGTGGATAAGGAGTCTGTTCTTGTTGTCATAATTCCTAATGTGGAAGGCTTCTCGCCACAAATATTACAGGACTTCATCCTCATAGCCAGGTACAGTTCAGAACACGATATATTGCTCGACAGGAGTCCCAGACGCTGCTGATATTGTGATAGTTTTCTTGTTATGGATAGGTTCTTTTTCGTATGCGTAACTGAACTCTAGTTCTGAAAATTCTTTGAACTAGAAATTTTAGTGAGGATAGGCAAGAATAATGGCTACAAACAAGAACAGGTACTTGAGATGAATAAAAAAATAGTCTGGCTCATTGGCGACTGTTAGTAGTGCCTTGTGACGTGCTTAAATTCTCAGCACCAGCCGTCGTAAGTAGAGATTGGCTGGCGACTCGTCTGTATAAGGCGTTCTGTTTGCAGTTGTTACGTCACGTCTCTTCCGTTGGTGTTTGTATTTGGGGTCGCCACTGCCGTGCGCACCTTGCATCGTAGCCTGCCGTACCATGTGTCATCGAAACTCAGAAATGAGGTGTTCCATTCTCAGCCGTCGTCCTCTTACCTTAATAAAGTTTTGGAGAAGGTAAATTTGGAAAATATTGCTAATACAGTTTCTACCATTTTTTTAAATTAGAATTTGTACGTTTACTGAGTGTGCTAACACTGGCATGTAGCTGTGAATATTCTTCAATGTGTGTGTCATTTTTAATAAGGAGAATACATGAAAACACGGTTTTCTTATAGGTTTTTCTGACTAGCGCGTGTCCATTCCAGTTGGATGACAAAACATTCAAGTTACTGATCGACGTTTTCCTTTTTCATGACTTGTCTGTCTGTGGATTTATTCAACATTATAAGGTGATTGTTTTAAAGTTAAAAACCTATTTCAGTTCTCTTTTGTGGTTGTGGATCATACCTCTATGAAATTTAAGGGAATTTGTTAAAATCATTGCATGCCTGGTCTTATCCATGTTTAATTACACAGCCTGCTTAAGTTATAAGAAATTTAAAATGGTCAGCTTATATATTGACCTTGTTTGGACATCAGCCTCTTTATTCTAAGGCATCATCTGGAAGGAAGACAATGTCTACCAAACGAGCGTAAGTGTTTAGTTTTTCTAAGTGCCTGTTTTTGATACCAGTGCTTCTGTGTACTGTTTATACCATCTGACAGCTCGTCCCGTACTCTTTGCTTCAGGTAAACGTCTTCGACTCCGGTACTTTGTACCTTTCACACTTCTTACGGAAATGAATCTTCTGATTCTATAGAAATGTGTAATTTTCTGACCAGCTGAGTGGCAGTTAGCTTGTCAATGTAGGCTCTGTTTGTTTGTTACTGTACTTTTAATAATCTTAAAGTGTCAGATGTGTTCAAATTATTGCTTCAGGTTATGTGATTATTACATTGTTTTGTCTTATAATTAACCACACAAATTTGTTGTAAGATCTATTAAGTGGTAATTTGTCAATTGATAACATTCAGCAGCATGTGCTGAAGGCAGAGGAGGTTGAAATTTGCACCTCGTAATTCCACTTCTTAAAAGCCATTTAATTGGGTTAGTTCTTTCATGTTTATCTGCTTGTGTTACAGCCAATATGTAGAGGATTTATCAGTAACAACTTTATCATTATGGAATATCACCAAACAATAAAACAGCAGAATCTGGTGGTAATAACTGTTCTATTGCAATAATCCCGCTACCACTGGAGTGCCTTCCTTAGCCCCATTAAATACAACCTACAACATTGTACGT
Source organism: Zootermopsis nevadensis (assembly GCF_000696155.1). The sequence continues at coordinate 278,366 of NW_019060329.1, read as the reverse complement.
CCCTTTTCCATTGGTGAACCAATGCCTTTTGTGAAGTCTACGCACATTTAACATATTTTAATTTGGAGGAGCTTTGAGATATTATACCAGCATTTATTATAATGTTATATTCCTCACAGGATTTGTTTTGAATGTTGTGTTTTTGCAGTACTGCGTGATGGAACATTTCTTCGACTGTGATTACAAAGTTCTGTGCTGCTCCGTGTCCGAGTTGGCTCCGAACATTAAGTCTCTAAGTGAGGACCAACTAGAGAAGCTGCGTCAGTTGCCCTCTTTTCGTCGTTATGTGGATAAATTGCCTCAGAAAGAGAAGGCACCTCTGCTTGTTGATGATGATCATTTTAGGGTGAGTAACTTAGTGTTTGAACGTGGCTGTCTTCTCAAATGTTGGCAAACTTCTACTAGAGTGTGTATCGTTAAAACGCAGAAGACGGTCATCTTTGAACTCACCTAAAATCCTTCTAAGTTATTGTTTACTGTACATCTTTGGTTGTTAATTATGGGTGTGTTCTGAAAATATTTCTAAATCACAGATTAGTTTTTTTCGTGTTTGTCATTTCACACAAGAACAAAAGAACCAGTTTTAATTAAACTGGTTGTAGTTTGTAATTTGTATATGTTACAAACTGCTGTCGTGCTTTGTGTGAAGAAGGGGGCCGTAAGATGTACGTTATTTCAGGTGGTGCTTGAGAAGCTGATGACAGAGCTACATGGGTACTTGCTGAACTTCCACACATTGCTAAGATGTCTCCACACTTTGACATCGTCGCTCCCAAAGTCACCTCTAGGAAAGCAAGTACGTACGCTAAAAAGGCAATTAGAATATAAAATTTAGCCCAACAGGATCAATCTTCAGCACCTTCAGTTTGTTCTGCAGTGTCATCACGTACTCTTGTATGTAGTTACTGATGCATCGGAGGAACGTCAGTAACCTGCTGCAAGACCACACGGCATCACAACCCAAAAGACCACAATCCACATTACCACTGCCGTGAAAACCCGCGATCTTATACAAATGAGCGTCGTCATTGTGCCTGTGGGCTAACTTGTCTGTGTCCTGTGCACAGTGATAAAAAAATATTTGCTTCGAAGTCTCAGTCTTACGATGTTCGACACTTGGGTCAGAAAATGTTTCGTCGTGGTGGGGATCTGATGACACCTTGCTGTAAAAACTGGCATATTATGAAATGTTAAATGAGTTCAGATATTTGGGGATGGTGGTAATAAGTCAGAATTATATTCTCAGAGAAATAAAGGAGAATTGGATCTGGGTAACGCTTCTTACTATGCAGTTCAGAGTTTTTCCCCTCCTGTTTTCTGTCTAAAATGTAAATTCTAAAATATTGGTCTGTCATGTTAGTGGAAGAAAAGAGATGAGGCTTTTTAAAAACAGAATGCAGAGGAGAATAATTGGACCTAAGAGAGAGGAAGCAACAGGAGGCTGGAGGAAAATGCATAATGATCAGCTCACCAGAAGACGGTAATCTTCATCAGCTCAATACTTTATACAATTTATCATATGTTGTTAGGATGATCTGTTGAAGGAGGATTTTATGGGCTTAGCATGCAGCATGCAGAGGGGATATTAGAACTGTGTACAAAACTTTGGTTGGATAGTCTGAAAGGAAGACCTGAGCTAGCTGAGTATAATATTGAAATGTGTCATGGGGTAATAGTGTTGGAAGGTGTTGGTTAGATTTGTGTGGCGCACATTAAGAATTCTTGGTGGGCTCTTGTGCACATGACCGTGATCACGCAGTTTCCATAAAAGTCAGATTATTCCTTGACAGTGACTGTTGGCTGCTGTGCCTCTAACCCATAAAAATCACAGAAGTTTAAAATTTCTTCCAGCTGCGAGAAGTGTACAGCCTCGCCATCTCTTGCGACATTTCTGAATCACCCCAGTTCAGAGAGTGCTTCCAGCTACTTGGATTCCAGTCACGGGAAGAGTTACTGGACAAACTGAAGAAAGTTCTCAGCATCCTTCAAAACGTCTCAAGCGACTTGCCAGTGAAAGTCTCGCACCTGAAGGACATACATCGGGAACTGTCCAGATATTACACCGAGATAGTCAGTGTGGGGACAAAAGCTGCCGAACAGACATTGAAAAGTCCAAGTAAAGTTGACATTGGGAAGAATATCAACAGGTATCAACTGAAAGAGGTACTTGCAGGTTCATAAAACCATTGACGATCTTTTAAAATGTGTGTAGTTCACTAATGATAAAGACATGCAAGTTCATGCTGTTCGTGTTGAAATTAAATTGGGAAGGGTGAGAAGGTTCCTTAGATTACATATACATTCCTAATAAAGTCACAGTCTGCGACTGTATTTGACATACTGTTTTTCTCAGAAAAAATCTTGTCATTGAATTGTAAAATGTTTCTTATGGACATCTTGTCATATGTGATTTTTTTTCCCTGGTGAATATTAAGTACAGTTTTCGTAATAATTAATTTTGGTCATGAAGAAGGGTAGTAGCTGTTGGCATGTGTGGTTTAGAATATTTTGTGAGCTCCGCTCTTGGTAGGGACCAGAAATGTTGAATTTTATGAATGTCTTTTAAGCCACAGTGACGTTCTTCCACATGTACAGAGCGAAATAGGAAGTGTTTTCTTAGCCATAGACCCAAATCTGATATAAAAGTGGGGCATTTGGGAAGATAGGTTGTGTCTCATCCAAAGAAATTAAATATAAAATTGCGTGTAAAAAAACTGAAATTGATGTGCGTGTTTATTTGTTAAGAAACTGCTGGAGTTGTCACGTAAGCCGAAGTCGCTGTCAGGCTACGAAGAGGCAAGGAAGAAGCTGCTGGATTACTTGGCTGGAACGGTGTTTCCGCAGTTCCTTGTTCCACCAACAAATACACCATTCAATGAAGTCCTCTTCTTCAGTAACTTGGCAGGCGTCAAGAGACATATCGTGGGCACGCCAAGAGCTGCTATACATATGGCTCTTAATAATCCTCACTATTATCTGGAGGCAAGTGAATCTGTGGAGACCCATTTTGTCAAGTAGCTCCTGCACTGTAGTAGGTTACCTTGGCTGTAACATTCCTGATTTGAATTATGAAAGTAATAATGTTGACTAATATCAGCTGGGGCATGAGCCAAGATGTTCATGTTTCCTCGTAGCTCTCCCTGGTCCCCCCCCCCCCC
>NW_019060329.1:206326-221414 GCF_000696155.1 Zootermopsis nevadensis | reverse complement strand
ATGTCCGTCGAGACGCGTGTAAAATCCGGCAACTCCGGGCGCTCGCTTGCTCGAATTTTGTGGCGTCTTTCAACTTTTCACTTTTAATAAAATGAAAGAACTTAGTAAACACAGAAACGCGAGAATCCTTACTGTGTTTGCAGTTCTGAATTCGTGAGTCGAGTCGTGTTATCTTCGCCCGATTTACGCAAGCGAACTTAAGTTCTGATCGAAAGTTCTTTAGTTTGGAAGGGCTCGTTTCATTTCTGTGACATCCTTGTTTTAAAAAATGGCGTTTTACATTTTTGACGAAGTTGCTTATGTATTTTCTCATTCTCTAAATCCGCAAATATTACTTTTTTTTCCAGCAGTGGATTTTATAGTAACATTTTAATGTGTTATATTGGTAATATTTATTTATAATATTTTTAGACGTTTAAGTTTGTCAGACTTTACACAACTACATTTAGCTACAATGACTCTGTATTTTAATTGTATTGCGTTGGTAGTAATTATTTCTTTGTTATTAATCCCCATAACTTATCTCTCCTTTTATACTCGAGAAGCTTGCAACTTTTTAACTTTTTCAGAGTTACAAAAAAAAAAGATTAATAAATCTTCTGGTGCTCAGATATATTTACGTTGGTAGCAGTGAAACACCGCGGATGATTGTAAGGATATTTCAACCTGGAGTTTCCGCTTATAGAAAGTTCCCTGTCCGTATGACCCGGTCACTTTATAAACGCGAAGATGGCTGTCTTCTGGGTTGCTGCACCATGTTGTCTCGTGGAAGTTTACCGACGTTTCAGAGATGCTTCTTGTCTTCATCGCGAAGGCTGCCGGACTACAAGGCGCTGCAACCCAGAGGACAGCCATCTTCTGACTCCCCGCCGTGAGAACCGTTTTGAAAAAATAATTATTGGCATTTGGGACTTTGGGCATGATTTGTGGTTATGGTAGCGTTTACGAGAGAGGGGGGAAAAAGAGTGACATTTCTGACCCACTTGGAGGACAGACAGTTTCGCTAATAGTCTGTCGGCGGAATCATCTTCCTGTCGAATGTAGTACAGACTCGGCGGCCCATAATGAAACGAGCAAACAGCTCGCGACTAGACAGGTGTGGCGGTCGGTTTCTGAACCTACGTTTAGAAGGTACGAACCCGGTCCTAATGATGAGTTGAGATCTTTTCGTGCTTTGAATCACTGCTTCCTGGTTAATATCTCTCAACTGCGTCTTTACAAAATTCATGCGATTTGATGTTCAAATCTTCTTTCTGTCTTCATCGTGTGATGTGCGCGTTGTTTCCAGTGTGGAACTCGGTTTAAACAAAACGTCAGTTGCCTGTTATTAGCCCCACATACAGAATCACGCTCCATCCGATTTACTCCGCGTGAAACGAGGTCCTAATTCGTGTTTGCACTGAGCACAATTCCCCTCTGGTTGTGTTGAGTTCAGAAGGGATGTTGTTTTTGAGACTGCGTTCCGTTCGCAAGGGTCGGTCTGTGTTGAACACGCCAGAATTGTTATGCTGTGTGTACCTTTCCTAATCTGTTCTGTTTTGTACTGCGACTTTCCCCCCCCCCCCCCACGGGTCCAAATGTCTCAGAGTTTAATCAGCATGAACTGAAGAGAACAATCGTAATTAGTTGTTTTCTTTGATCAGATTACGTACTCGCTTATTAAAGCGCGGTTCAGGGCAATAGCCGATCAGCGATGAGGTAACGCGTTACATTGCGTTGTTCCAGTGACAAATGCCGACTTGACAGCGAAGTTGCTCTAATTGAGTGGAAAGCAAGTGCCAGCAGCAGGCAGATGAAGAGTACAGTGGTCTCTCTCTCTCTCTCTCGCTCTCTCTCTCGCTCTCTCTCTCTCTCTCTCTCTCTCGTTTCTTCTTCGCGGTTCGTCCAATTGTTTCCCGCGGAATATCAGCACATCTGCCGAGTTCCCAGAATGCACCGCGTTTGCCCTCGAAGCCTCCTGGGGTCTCGAAGTAAGTTCAGGACAGTGACAGACGCGGGTGTCCGGAGCGCCTCGTAGAACGATGCCCGCTCCTGGAGGTAATTTCAATTTTGCGGCGAAATTCCTAGGATGGGGCAACACTCCACCAGGCCTGTCTTCCGCATTCCCCGGAGAAATGTCGCGGAAGCCAACCCGGAGCCAGCGGATTTTGTTTGTAGCAGTTTTCGACTTCGCCGCCCACCGCGCGGATGTCTGCGATGTGGCACAGTGGCCCTGGATCTATGAGAGTTCTGTCACTTGAGGGTCATGAACCTTCGAGTCCCGCAAGAGGCTGGGAATTTCTCGACTAAGTGAGCGACTGTTAGCTTGTCAATTGGACGGTCGCCTGTCAGGGGAAACCCAATTTATCGGGGCTTGGGTTGGACTGAGCCTGCCCGTCGGGTCAGCGACTTCTTGGTCGTCAGCTTCACTTTCAAAAAAGCCCTCGCCACACTCCAGTGTCTTTTTCGTGGCAATTCTTCGCGACGTTCAGCTTCACAGGATCGGATGCTGCTTTGTCATCAGAACTTCCTTGTTGCAACGTCGGTCGAGAATTTCTCGTTTTCCGAAACTTCCTCATACCACAGGACGTGAAGTTGGTCACATTGCCCTCTTTGTGTCCCGTCCTTAAAAAAGGCAGAAGAATTTGAATCTAAGACACGCAAAGTATTAAAACATGTATTAACTTTGTACACGGAGCAGAGTCCTCCTTGAGAAACTGACAGTCGCCCAGCTAGTCGCGAAATTTTTTCGCCGTGTTCACAAGAGCCCGGCACTGGCCCTTATAGTGTACCGCCTTACACTTTTTCTTCTGAATCCATTTTAATATTATCTTGTTGTCTGTATGTTTCTCTCTTCAGGTTTTCCCCATCATTTCTGTGCGTGGTACATGCCTCGCTCATTTCAGAATAATTTATTTAATCATCCGAATAATTTTGGTGAACTTTATGAATTATTAATTTTATCATCGCGCGTATTCAAGTATTCTCCTCAGCGCCCTGTTTCTACCCTCGGACAGTAAACCTTTCCGTAACGCGAAAGACCAAACAGCAGATAACATTATAGTCGGTGTTAATTTTTAATCCTTGGTTGGCTGTCTTTGTCTCCGGAAACGGACCTTTAAAAGGTTCCGGAGATGATTTATTTTCCCCTGAACAAGAAGACAAATTGACGAAACGTTTTCCAGAGTCGCCTACGATTACAGCCGTTTCGTCTATGAATGTACATCGTGACAAGGTCAAGGGAGCTTGTGTGTCCGTGAGAGCTTATTACAGGCTGCGTTCCATTGTATTTTCTGAAAGGAAATCTCTAACTGAAACAGCGCACCGTAGGTCCATTATAAATGCAAGTACGGAGATGAGAAATACGTAGATCGTAAATAGCAACACGAAGATAGTTTCTTCGTAGTCTTGTTACGTGACGTCATCATTTGCCAGTAGCGACAGCGGCTTGGAAGGTGCGCCTTATTCATCCGTTACTCAAACTGTGTGTTTGAGTCGCCTCTAGCTCGCGAATGTGTCGAAACGCGTTGTATAATAGAATGTATGAGGCGACTAATTTGTTCTCTCGCCTTCCGCCCAACGTCAAGCATGCGTGGAGCTGTACCTCCATTCCCCTATACGCCTGCAGGGCATGGTACTTAATGCGACTCGCATACCGAAAGGTTATCGTCACCCTGAGTCGAGGGAGACTGCGGGTCAGTGTTACCACCGACGTTAATGTGTCCACTGAGTGACTCGTCAGCTGGACAGTTTTTATCGAGGCACCCCCGTTGAAGAGGCTCGTCTTGACGCTGACTGTTGCCATCCAGGTAGCTGTTCTGTGGCTCTTGTTCGTTCACGCTTTGATTTTTGTGTCGAAGCTCTACCCGGGGTACAGAATCCTGAGTTTAGTTTTGTAAACTGTGGGGAAAATTTCATCCTTTTCACTAGATATCGAATGGACGATAAGGTGGACTCGTACGTTTTGGTTGGAAGGCACGAAGGGAAGGGACCACTGGGAAGACCTAGGCGTAGATGGAAGGATAATATTAAAATGGATCGAGGGTGTAAATTAGATTAATTTGGCCCAGGCCAGGGACCAGCGCCTGGCTCTTGTGGACAAATAAAGAAACTTTGGCTTCTGAAGAAGGACTCTGCTCCGTGGTGTTTGTTGGTTAATTAGTTGGCTAGTTGGTATGAAGAGGTTCGCGTTCGCCTTGCGGTCCCCAGGTTATAAAGCAGCGGGTGTCCACGCCACTGAAACGTTACACATGAGGTTACCCTAATGAAGGTTCGTTGACCTGCTCGCTGTGTGACGTCACAGGACGTAAGTTGAGAAAGTAGAGCGGTGATGTGTCTGCTGTTATTCCAGTTCGAGTGTTTTCTCTCATACTCGGAAACCTGTGACAAGAGCGTCTTCGTTCGTAATCAGTCGATCTCGGAATCATGACTCATTTACTATCGATATCTGTAGGAGGTGGTCGATCCACCGCGGTTGTTTTGTCACGTGTAGTGTGTGTTAATTAAATAATTATTAGACCAGCAGAATCTGCAAGTCCTCCCAATCTCTTTGCCGTGTTCTACTCCATTACTGTTGTCCCTCTGTGCTGAATCAGGTCTGAGATTATAGGAGGTCCATGACCTGCGCCACATGAGTTCAGCCACGTCTATTTTAATATTATCTTCCCATTTACAATTAGGTGCAGCATTCTTCTGCTAGGCCTGTGAGTTTCTCATTTCTCTAACGCGTGCTTCATGCCTCGCCCATCTCACCATCTTACTTAATTTTGCAACTGGCAGATTGCTTGTAGCTGACAGCCGAAGATTGTCATCGACTCTTACTCAATACGCACTTCGGCACCATCGCCCACGTTGTCAGCTACCGGGATGATCCTGGTTGGTGTCGTATAGGCAGGCCACGTTGGGGCTCGCTGCCTCAACTCGTTCTTCAGTAAAGGCGCCTCGCCATCCACAGCTCTGCCACCGCTTTGGGGTCGGGGGTGCAATAGTTGTGACGCCGTGTCATTGGCATTAGCATCGGCATTTTCCATCACGTGACTGGAAGGCGTTGTCACACATGTTAGAATGATCTTAGAACGGGTCTTAAAGGACGAGTGTACGGGGTGTGGACTGGATTCATCTGGCTCAGGATACAACAGCCCAATGATAAGTCCTAGAGTAGTACCGGAGAAGTCCTGGGGAGGTTTTGCGGAATTTTTTTGGTCCTGGAGAATTGCTGGAGAAATCCAATAGAATTGCTGGAGAAATCCAGTAGAAGTGCTGGAGAAGTCCTGGAAGGTTATGTGAAAGTCCTTAAGCGGTGGTGGGTTTGATCCTATGCGGGTCGGTTATTTTGGATTCGTTTAAGTTTGATTGGGATAAGTTGCATTGGATTAATTTGCGTTTTGGGTTAGGCTGTTTTGGGTACTTTAAGGTTAGGTTCTTTAGGCTGATGGCCTTAATAGGCATAATTTATGAACAGATATGTTAATGCAAGCCAGGCGTCGATCGTGGTTTTGCTGTTCCATTTTTAAATGGACAGACAGTACGTTATTAGTCTGAGAGTAAAACAAAATAAATGTAGGCTGCATTTTGCTTTCAGTTTTACGACGACAACCAAAGAACCTTTCGTCGATCTGAGTCTCTAACTGAAACAGCGCACCGTAGGTCCATTATAAATGCAAGTACGGAGATGAGAAATACGTAGATCGTAAATAGCAACACGAAGATAGTTTCTTCGTAGTCTTGTTACGTGACGTCATCATTTGCCAGTAGCGACAGCGGCTTGGAAGGTGCGCCTTATTCATCCGTTACTCAAACTGTGTGTTTGAGTCGCCTCTAGCTCGCGAATGTGTCGAAACGCGTTGTATAATAGAATGTATGAGGCGACTAATTTGTTCTCTCGCCTTCCGCCCAACGTCAAGCATGCGTGGAGCTGTACCTCCATTCCCCTATACGCCTGCAGGGCATGGTACTTAATGCGACTCGCATACCGAAAGGTTATCGTCACCCTGAGTCGAGGGAGACTGCGGGTCAGTGTTACCACCGACGTTAATGTGTCCACTGAGTGACTCGTCAGCTGGACAGTTTTTATCGAGGCACCCCCGTTGAAGAGGCTCGTCTTGACGCTGACTGTTGCCATCCAGGTAGCTGTTCTGTGGCTCTTGTTCGTTCACGCTTTGATTTTTGTGTCGAAGCTCTACCCGGGGTACAGAATCCTGAGTTTAGTTTTGTAAACTGTGGGGAAAATTTCATCCTTTTCACTAGATATCGAATGGACGATAAGGTGGACTCGTACGTTTTGGTTGGAAGGCACGAAGGGAAGGGACCACTGGGAAGACCTAGGCGTAGATGGAAGGATAATATTAAAATGGATCGAGGGTGTAAATTAGATTAATTTGGCCCAGGCCAGGGACCAGCGCCTGGCTCTTGTGGACAAATAAAGAAACTTTGGCTTCTGAAGAAGGACTCTGCTCCGTGGTGTTTGTTGGTTAATTAGTTGGCTAGTTGGTATGAAGAGGTTCGCGTTCGCCTTGCGGTCCCCAGGTTATAAAGCAGCGGGTGTCCACGCCACTGAAACGTTACACATGAGGTTACCCTAATGAAGGTTCGTTGACCTGCTCGCTGTGTGACGTCACAGGACGTAAGTTGAGAAAGTAGAGCGGTGATGTGTCTGCTGTTATTCCAGTTCGAGTGTTTTCTCTCATACTCGGAAACCTGTGACAAGAGCGTCTTCGTTCGTAATCAGTCGATCTCGGAATCATGACTCATTTACTATCGATATCTGTAGGAGGTGGTCGATCCACCGCGGTTGTTTTGTCACGTGTAGTGTGTGTTAATTAAATAATTATTAGACCAGCAGAATCTGCAAGTCCTCCCAATCTCTTTGCCGTGTTCTACTCCATTACTGTTGTCCCTCTGTGCTGAATCAGGTCTGAGATTATAGGAGGTCCATGACCTGCGCCACATGAGTTCAGCCACGTCTATTTTAATATTATCTTCCCATTTACAATTAGGTGCAGCATTCTTCTGCTAGGCCTGTGAGTTTCTCATTTCTCTAACGCGTGCTTCATGCCTCGCCCATCTCACCATCTTACTTAATTTTGCAACTGGCAGATTGCTTGTAGCTGACAGCCGAAGATTGTCATCGACTCTTACTCAATACGCACTTCGGCACCATCGCCCACGTTGTCAGCTACCGGGATGATCCTGGTTGGTGTCGTATAGGCAGGCCACGTTGGGGCTCGCTGCCTCAACTCGTTCTTCAGTAAAGGCGCCTCGCCATCCACAGCTCTGCCACCGCTTTGGGGTCGGGGGTGCAATAGTTGTGACGCCGTGTCATTGGCATTAGCATCGGCATTTTCCATCACGTGACTGGAAGGCGTTGTCACACATGTTAGAATGATCTTAGAACGGGTCTTAAAGGACGAGTGTACGGGGTGTGGACTGGATTCATCTGGCTCAGGATACAACAGCCCAATGATAAGTCCTAGAGTAGTACCGGAGAAGTCCTGGGGAGGTTTTGCGGAATTTTTTTGGTCCTGGAGAATTGCTGGAGAAATCCAATAGAATTGCTGGAGAAATCCAGTAGAAGTGCTGGAGAAGTCCTGGAAGGTTATGTGAAAGTCCTTAAGCGGTGGTGGGTTTGATCCTATGCGGGTCGGTTATTTTGGATTCGTTTAAGTTTGATTGGGATAAGTTGCATTGGATTAATTTGCGTTTTGGGTTAGGCTGTTTTGGGTACTTTAAGGTTAGGTTCTTTAGGCTGATGGCCTTAATAGGCATAATTTATGAACAGATATGTTAATGCAAGCCAGGCGTCGATCGTGGTTTTGCTGTTCCATTTTTAAATGGACAGACAGTACGTTATTAGTCTGAGAGTAAAACAAAATAAATGTAGGCTGCATTTTGCTTTCAGTTTTACGACGACAACCAAAGAACCTTTCGTCGATCCGAGGATAATATTAAAATTATTTCCAGGGAAATATGGTCGTAGGGTGTGCACATTATTTATTTGGCTCGAAGCTGGGGCCGGTAGTGGGCTGTTGTGAACTCTGTCACGAACCGTCGAGTCCCATCAAAGGCGGCCAGGTTCTTGACTGAGGAAGGACAGAGTTTAATGGAGATGGTTACCTAATGAACCATTGGAGCAAGGCGTGGACCTCAAAACTCTGCATGTAAAGTTTTTACACTTGTCAGGCATTGGCACTCGAAACAAAGATAAGTCGCCCGTGTCTGGCAGTTTTGCGTACTCTGTGATAGTTTTTAAGTCATACAGAGAACGGGTCACTAAATAGTACGTCGCTGTAATGGAATTTCGCGGATTGCAGACCAGTGCGTCTGATGCCAGAATTCCTTCTTGTCCTCATTTGACCGACGTTAAAGCTGTCGCCACCAGAGGACCAATGCAAAGCTAAACTATGACGAGGACTTCACAGTGCAACATTACCCACTTTGGCCCCTACTAAACGAACCTTAATGTTTCTGGAGAGAAATTCCTTGACCAGCTGAACGACTGTTAGCTTCTCAAAAAGGGACTGACCTCCATGGAGTTACTACATTATATATTTGTTATGTCGTAGTCTTCTGAATATTGACGCACTTAGTATTTGTGGTGGTCACCATCTTCGATGTTGAAGTGACCGTCTTCGTTTAACTTCTAAAATCCATTATATTGACGCTTGGGTTCGTACGCAGTTTCGGACTCTGATCCTCAATACATTCCACGGTTAAGAAACGCCTCCTCGTTGCGAACCTCTCATAAACCTCTCGACAAAACAGCAAATTGTGTTCCATACAGCACGGCCATAATAATTCTGCAGTTCAACTGTTCATTGACCAGAGACGTGCAACAAGATATTATAAATGTGACGTATTTGTCATCTGAAGTCATATTTTTAAATACGAATCAATATTTAATGTTCGATTTACTTAACACATGTTAAAGACATCGTATACACGCTGAAAACATAATTTAGAGGTCACTCACTGCTGCCGAGTCCCGTTGGCTGTTGGTGGTACCAGAAGTTACCACCAGGGGAAGTGTTCAAGGTGAAGGCAGGCGGCCATGGGCAGGTAGGCACTCGAGAGAGGCCAAGAGCAGTTGTGCCGGCCGTAAAGAACGCGAGCGATTTGTTGCTAAGTACTGAAAACGCATGTGACGGATAACTCGGAATGAAATGGCAGTGCTGTAATGTGTCGCCATAGAAGGAGGAGATTTACAGACTCGAATGTGCTCTCCCAGTGTCGTAACTGATCCAACACTGACGATATTTGTTGTAAGAAGGGTTAAAACGTCGGGAGTTTTGCGAAACATCACCGTTCGAATTAGTTGTGAAGGTGCATCTAAGTTCATAACCTCAAAAACAGTGATCAGAGTGTAGAGTTTTGTACTTTTGATGAAAACTGTGAATTAATGTTCCACGTTCTTGAAGTCTGTGTGCCGTGTGGTGGTTGAGGTATTCAACGAGAATGTTATCGAAACGTCAGTGTGGATAATTTTGCAGATATTCGTGCAGAGGATGGTAAGTGACAATGTCGACTTCTTATCATCTAATCGTTGCGGGACGCAGATGCGAGTGACACTGGACGTCCATTACTTCCGTAATGTTTGGCAGTCGAGTTGACGAGGTGCAAATGCGAATGGTACAGTGCCTGTCCTTGGCGTCAATACGTAGTTTTTAAAGCAATTGACGCACATTTAATATCGTTCTCTCTCACAACGTAACGTTTCGTACGATGAGATTTGTGCAAGAACGAATGAAACAAGTACAAATGTCGCTTATTACACAGAGCTTGAGGAATCTTCTCAATCCGATGACGTAAATATATCAAACTGGCCACCTTCTACTGATAACCGCATTTGCCTTAAGAATTGTTAATGTAATTCTCATTCCAAAGCATTCGCAGTGCGTAATGTCATATCGAGTTGGTATACGGTACCAGAATCCTTCTAATTTCAGAACATTGAACCAGGTGTGTTTGTTTGTCTTGCAGATAATTTATCCGCGACAAGACACATATTAGAGTAACAGCAAAATCACTTAAGAGTTATTGTTAGGAACAAAGCCGTTGAAATTGACCGGACGCTGGTTCGGAAAATTTTCAGTGTCCGGGCCCTGGGTTTCAGTAAGGCGTCTACGAGTAACTGGAAATGACGAGGTTGGAGGTGAGAGCAGGATAAAATACTGCAGGATAACACAAAATTATGGTCGTACGGTGTAATATCAAGCCTTTCTTGGTGGTATACGAATTATTTAAAGCATTTGAAGCTCCATGTTGACCCAAATAATATTAAGGATTCAGTCCGTACCGCAAAGAAAACGGAACGCTTTACGTTTACGAAGATCAACTGGTTAACTCCGTTTAAGGAATTAATCGCTGTTTACAGTGAGAATCAGACGAATCCAATGTAATCTGTGTGTGTGTTTGTGCATGTGGTACGTATGGTTACCGGGGTACGAGGAATAAAATATGGCAAAGCGCAACCCGGATATGCAGGGTTCGAAGAAGCTGAAATTTTATGTGGCGGGAAGGAGAGAATAGTTTTCGATTGTAGTTTGCTTGAAGTTCAATGGCAGGAGAGAGGCATTCAGGTTGTGCAATGTAACTTCTTCTTCTTATTCTCTGGACCGAGTGGTGGGGAAATATAGGCCGTGAGGGGGGGGGGGGATCTGACAGAGGTCGTTGCCTTTATGCTACTCTCATTTGTTTATTACGAATTCCTTTTCGTTTAACGAAACTTTGGGGGTGTGAAGGAACAGGACTTTGTTTGTGTGGATCCGTACTTGGCTGCAAGCATGGATATTCCATGTTATGGCTCCGTCAATATGAAAATTACGTTTTATTTATAGCCATATTAATGAATTGTACTAAATTATCTGTCGAAATTCATTGAAAATTAATTGTAATTGTTCAAATCGAAAATAATGGATCATATCGCGAATTTTGTTATTGGAACTGGTACAGACCTCAACTACAGAGTGTCGCTAATTTCCAGTACGTCGCTCACGCAATATTTGTATATATACGTACAGACACGATCTGCATCGTATGTGTTAACACATTGCCCTCATATGAGGTCTCAAATTGAACGTGGCCACAAGATGCAATGAAGTTAATTCATGCTGTATGTGATTTCTTGCTATAGAGATTAAATGACTCTGTCATCTTTAAAAGTGGCTGTTTTGAAAACTTATTCGCTGCAGAATTTACGAACTTATGTGTGTGAATTCACGGATAAAGATACAAGAAATTTACCTGGTTTTAGCAATTATTTGTCACGATATTTTCACTGAAATTCATGAAATTGGCTACTGTTTAACAGATGTGTTTCTGAATTCCATTAGACGACCGCGTCTTACAAACATCGTCCTATTCTGACCTCTGTGACTAACCACGTCTGTCATGTGTTTCATCCGTATGAGAATATCTAGGCAGGTGTTCGAGAAACTTCTATAGGACAGAGCTCTAAATGTCGCATCGTGTATCCTGAGCGTGAAGTATTAACGGGAAGTGAACATTCACCGAGTCGCTTCGTCCATTGGGGTGTTCCGTGTGACGTCCGTGACTTGGAAGCAGCCTCCAGTAGCAAGGTCGGCTCTAAAAGCTGCCCTTACCAGGTCAAACTTCTTAAGGGGAGACAGAGGCCTGGCGGTAGACACGAAGTCATGGGCGCATCTTTCGATGTTTTAGCTCTTTTAGTGCGTGAAACCTCTCGATATGGCTTCTCATTGGAAGGCTGAGAGTTTTAATCCACAGAAAGAAGATGGCTGTCTTCTGCGATGTTGAAACTTATGAACTTCCTCATTGTCCATCCTCCTGTTACGTCTCTTGCGTTCTGGATATCGGCGATTACTCCACCGAGTTTTGGTCTCCCGCTTTGAACCCAGTAATGAGAAATAATTCTACCACTCCCGGGATTCAAACGCCGGCCATGCGCCCCGTAGCCTTGTCTTTAGGCAAATGCAACATGAACTTGAATGATGAGAATAAATTGGGAGGTGAAATTGGAAGTAGTGGCGTTGGTAGATCAAAGAAGAGATGGCCTGGTCGTAAAAGTTGGGCCGGTCTCTCTGTGCACTGAGCAGGGGTCACTGATCGTTAGCTCCCAAGCTGTTGGCGGGCTACGTCGTTGCTCCGCCACTGTGGAGGTAAGGCTCCAGCCATTCGCTGTGGCTGTCGAGCACTCGCTGTTTATTGGTTTATTTGCATTGTGCGAATTGTTTCTTTCCTCTGGTGCTAGTTCGCTTTGCATTCTGGAGACTCTTCCATCGTCGGCTTCCTCTGTGTGGAGCGCCGATACGTACACATACGCAGACCTACAAACACACATATAGACCTACATAGCTCGTACACGCATGCGCACACATTCAGAGGTCTACGCGACACACACTCTGCGCCCCTCGTAAAGATTGAGGTTGAACATGCCGGTCGAAGATATTTGAGAGGTCCCGGGTTCATAGTTGGTGACCGGCGATCCTGGCTGAGGATTTGTCGTGGTTATTCTCATTCACTATGCAAATGCTGGGATGTTACCTTAAAATAGGCCACGACTGCTTCCTTCCACGACCTTTCCGGCATCAGTCGTATCCGACGCTGTGCAATCTGAGCGTCGTTAAATAAACAACACACGGAAGAATAAAGTTGTAGTGGGAGAACGATGAATGAGTCAGGATTGCCGGCAACAGGGGTCGCTCCGAGGACTTCCGTGCCAGTGAATAACTGTATTCAGACTCGCGTGGAGACTTGACAGCCTTTGGAAGATTTGAATGCGCTGCCGCGAAACGAGCTCCGTGGTACACAAAACAAAGATTGACGTTTAGAGCAGTATTTCCGGAGATTTAGTCTGCTCCAGACTGTGTGTGTGTCCGAGATTCGATGCCCGAGTTTGTTCCACTACTCGCTGTTTCAGACAGCGCAGAAATTGATGACGTCTTCCGGAAATATCGAAACAGGCCGTGATCTTGTGAGGTCCAATCTACTGTCACTGTAGTCTTGTAAGTAGTTAACGCGCGTTTCGGTTAAGCATATCGTTTCCTTCTTCATGGTGGATAACTGAGGTCATAGGTGCCTCTGAATTATTCGCGAGAACCTCCGAGGCTGCGTCCGTTATAACCCCGAGGATCACAATTCACTTTTCTGCCAACATGAGAACCTCAGACCTCATATTGAAATAGAGTCTTGTGTTTTAAATAACACCAAGTGGTAACGGTTTGTGAACAGGCATTGATCACAGACAAAATTCTAATGTAACGGCTTAGTAGTTTGAGCACACGAATTATCGTATAAATAACATTCCACTCTGTGCAGGCCGAGGAATGCAGCCGAAACGGTGACTGTCCAAATAAACCAAGGTCCGACCACAGAGAATGTGCCAGCCACACAACCCGGAGGAATAGCTCACTCCTGAAGCGTAGTCGTACATGAAAGTATAATATTAAAATGGGTGTTGAAGAAACGGATGCGGATTGAATTAATCCGACTCAGGTGGGCACCGGTGGCGGGCCGTTGTGAATACAGCAATGAATTTTGGTTTCAAAATAAAAAATACTATCTGGGCGTACTGTTAGGTTTTGAACAAGGACTCTGTTCTGTTGGTTGGGTGGGTGGTGCCACACTGCTGGATTTAGTGAACCTTCGGGTTCTCATGGCAAATTGTTTACGAGATGCGTGTAAAATATTGATTCAAAGACTTGGACGTAAGAGATGGCGTTAAGAAAGTCAGGCGAAAGTTTCAAGATAATAATAAAATGAATCTATGAGAAACAATGGGAATGAGTGAGATGTATTCAGCTGGCTCAGGATCGGGTCCAGTGATGGGATTTTGTTAAATCTCGGTTTTCACGAGAGCAGCATTTTTCCTTTCGAAACAGAGTGACGTGTGTTAGCTTGTGACATCTGCGGTTATCAGATAGACTTCACGTGTTACATTTTTGCCCTTTGAATTTCACGAATTTTGTGGCGGATTTGAATTCTTTTTAATTTGACGATGACTGTATCAGATCGGTATATCGAATGAATAATGAATGGTCGTAGCCTTATTTAATGCATTATCCTGGAGGTTCTGAGGAAAACTATGGGTCTCCGGGCCACGATTTCAATCAGGAAGTTTCCCGAATGCGAAGCAGGATTGCCAACCACGGTCTGTTATCGGAAGTTTGAAGTTTGTTGAAGAATTGTGTTGGGTTTTAAGTTTCTGTTTTGTCTCGTGTGCGTGATGACAAGTATATGATTTTCCCACGTAAATGCTACGTGGCGCTGACAGATGGAATAACCTTGTTGTAGGTCAGTTCTGTAATTTCGCCTTTAAAATATAATGTCCCTTTATGTAATACTCATCGTGGGTTGCAAACACGCGAATGCAATAAAAGTTTCAGGAGTAAATGCACTTCTTTAGGTAAAAAGCGTATGCAAAAGGTCAGTTCAATCGTTATGTTGAGTTTATCATAACCTTTCCCCGTTTTTGCATCGTGTGATACGCGCTGAAACAGCGTCCTCGGCCCCCCCCCACCCAGCGGCTAAACATTTCTTGACTTGTATGTTTCATGATCAGGAAATGAAAGGAGTTGACAGTCCCCGAGCCTTGGTGACGTGAAGAAATGGCGGTATCGTAACCTTGGAAACACATCACACAGCTTTACACGCGTAGGTGTGAGAGGTACAAATCGGGAATGGGTTTTCGGGATCGGATTGCATTTCCTCGACGTCCCGCGTACTGTCATCAGTTGAATGACATGCATCCAGTTCCGTCATTAGTGTTCTACCTCAAGTCTCATCGCGTGCCATATGGCGTAACGCATTCAAAGAAGACGCTCACTTATTCCCTTTTTTCCCCCGCAGATTCCATGCGGTCTGTGTTGCAGATCTCGTTCGCTCTTAATAAATTGCGATATTCTGTGATGTACTTATAATTGCGCCCGTGAGCGCTCAGACTGTATGCACCGCGTTTCGGCTGGTAACTAATCACCTTCAGGTACTTGGATTTAGGGCGCAGAAGTCATTTATTTACGTCACTGCCGTGCGTTTCATTTTAAAACGTTCCGTAAAAACTTACACAGGTGTGCGGGCAACTGAGATCGCGTCCCACGGGTCGTGTCGGTCCCTGAATGAATTGCGCAGTTTCAGACCA
>NW_019060329.1:196013-206118 GCF_000696155.1 Zootermopsis nevadensis | reverse complement strand
CTTGGTGAAAGTCTGCACGGCCCTGCATTTTGGCATTTTGTTGTGACATTTTGAATAGCTGGTTAAATACTATTACCTGAAGAAAACTAGTTGCAAATCGAAGCACGTTGCGTGATGCACGCGATGGTCACGAAATATAAATTTATGCCTCATAAAATGCAGATCTAGATTAATTTAGCCTATATACAGCCTAGAGCCTGGAGGGCTCTGTATTCTGAACGTTCGGGCTGTACAGCATCCAGCTCCATGCCTGTTACTCGGCTTGACCCTTACGATATGTACCACATTCAACAACTCTGCAGTTTGAGCGCAGTGAATTCATTGGTTTTTTTCATCATTTCCCAAACAAGCAGCCGGTTGATCCTTGTCATGGAGAAAGGTTTTGTTTTCTTTGAGGTGCGGGCTGGATGTTTGGTGAACGGTTTCAGTGCTAGTGTCCCGCTAAAGGCGAACTTTATTCGTGTCAGCTCGTGCATGAGGGCCGAGGTTCGATGCCCTGGGCCCTCTCTTGATCTTACCCGGTGAGTAAAGAGTCTTTGCCCGGGGTCCAGCTGTCGCCATTTTCAAAGTCCGCTTTGTAACGACGGCTGTGATAATGACAATCGCTCACAGTCGAAATGCATTTGCGTCTCAGACAAATTTCACTCTGCAATGAAATTGCAGCCACCAGGTGTAATGTGTGTTGCATCTTCCCGACTGCGGGGAACAGCAGAAATTTCTGTTCGGTGTTTATCATGGAATATCGAATGGATCGAGGACGCCCATGGTTTTATCTCCGGCATCCCACACAATTCAGCGGATGGTCTGTAGGTTGTCAGACGACAGATCAGGCGGACCGACGACGACGACGGCGCGCGATTAATGTGGCTGGGTTCGGTTCGCTCTGTGAGGGGCTCTGAGCAGCCATGAAAGTTTAACGGGCGTACGGACCGGACGGGGATGACCGAGAAGTGATTGACGAGCTGACAGACGTCGCCTAATATTTGTGTCTGTCTGTCGGTGACTAATTGAGGGAACACAGGTCAGAGTTCAGTGCAAGCCGCCCCCGCTAGAGCGGGTCACTTTTAGACCCTGTCGATTGTCTGAGGTAAATTTCGTGTTCGGTACAGGAAAAAAAAATGTACTTTGGTGTTCGTCGTAATTGGTGCGTGAACTTAGCGCGTGATATGGAGGGCGCGGTCGCCATTCGATGAGGAGCTGTAGCTGAAAAGTGATTGGCTGAGTAGAACGTGTTTGGTTATCTTATCAGCTACATGGCAAACCAACCGGGTTTGTTGCCGAATACACGGCGGGCTAACTCTTGTTCGCCAATTAGCGTGAGTAGCATGTTCATACCAAGTTTCATGAAAATCCGTCAGTTGCTTGAAGAGTGACGAGGCGTGGTCACAAGGGTTGAAGCCTTTCTTATAAAATAAGGAACGTGTTATAAAAATAATCTCGTAAGCTTATGACTGTACTAATCAGGTGTGTGAGGCTGTCGGCCAAAGTTCACTGCGAGACTCGCGTCTTCTGTATCGTCCGGTGGCTACGACAAAATCTTCACACGACGAACGGGTGTCGAAATTGACCTGAGGTTTACTTTCGTGTATTCCTGCGCCTCAGGGTATGCGCACTGATAACGCGGGGGGGGGTGAAGAGAGTCAGAGCTTGAAACTGAGTGGTTACCTCGCCGTACTTTGGTGGTTGAGACGTATGGAACTTAATTCCCTCCGCCTTACGCTTTACTTTCAGGGTACCGGTCACAGTCCACTGGCTGACAAACATTTGCTCTTTGTGTTTCGGAGAAGTAGCACCGTATTGGCCGCGATCCTCTGTGGGCGGGGCATGTTACTTTTCTTTTCACCTGACTGCGGTCCCTTAAGCCACTGCTGCGTTACTGCCTGCTCGCGTAACGGTACTTCCTGGTACCTGGACCCACAGATGTTCGGTGTGAGGTGTGTGTGCGTTCTCAGGTGTTCGCAGCCTTTCCCCTGGGTCCTTGGGCCACGTTCTCGCTTCCTTATGGACTCACCGCCTGCCGCCTCTGACAGGGCCCCGGCTCCTCGAATCTTTCGTTGTTGCGATTTGCGTGAATCTGCCCAGGTTTTCGTCACTGATCCAATCTGCTCCTTTAAGCTGTACGGATGCTCACGGCGATGGTTACTGACGGCGTTAAGAATTAGTATCATGCGACTGTTTCATCACGGGCGTCGTGGAACGCATTGGCGGGCCACGAGTTGACGGCTGGTGGTCAGCTCAGTGACAGAGCCTCGGTAGTTCCGTCAGTGTAGTGTTTGACCACCGACCGGAAGACCGGGGTTCGATATCCATCCAGTTCGTCCAGACTGGTTCTGGGGCGTACCCCAGGTGCCGGAGGAAAAGTGCGGCTGACCACTCACCCTCATCTAGTACCGAGGAGCTATACCTCGGCCCCCTCCCCCTAGCGCCGTCATGGCCTGTCGCGGGACAGCTTTAGTTTACTTCGCCAGCACGAATGGCTGTACGCTTACCCATGGGCCAAGCATTGGGTGAACATAATTCACTACCACGCTATTCAGATGTATGGCGGAGTCGGGGTATAACTCCACGCATTCTCAACCTCGTCACTAGATGGAGGTCAGAGGCGAGCTACACCAATCAGCCTCTTAGTTGAAATTGTTCCCTAACCTAAGTAGTTGAAACGTCGTCGTATAAAATACTGGTGGATGTTCGAGTGCCATCGCTTGCATTTTCACAGCGACAAAATTGGGTGCCGGAATGTCCCAGTGTCTGGCTCACGGTGCGCCGTGCGGGTTAGACAACTGCTCCTACCGCCCAGTGTTGGTGGGTTGCATAACGGAGGGAGCTCCAGAAATAGACTTATCCACTACGCGAAGGAATTCGTAGTTCAGTATCTATGGAAACGAGAAGGAAAGATTAATTCTTGCTTTGATAAGTTTTTAATTAAGGTCTCATGAATGTTGGCCGACATTTGTTCTTGCGAAGGGTTTTATTTAATGACGCTTTATCGTGAAGTTTGACTTATCGCGAGAAAGCGATGCGTGGAATGAATTTCGGGAAAACCAGTCGTCTTGAATGTGATCACCAAATCATCTATGCTGCAGATGGCTGCGATATTTCCCTCCGAAACGTTGGTGACCTTTCCTGCCCTCGACACTGCCTTGATTATTTGCGGAGATCAAGCTCAAATGGAAGTGCGCCGTCGGACTGAGCACCTTTTCGTTGAAATTTATGTTTGTGGTCATCGATTTTAACTTCTTGTAGAAAAGTGTTTTCCTTTGTACTTATGAGATAAGTGGCTCTTGTAACACTTGCAGCGTGTGGTATCTGGCACACGGCTCTTATTCTCCAAGAATAGCTGACCAGTCGTAGAGCCTGCCTGGTTGTATCGGGGTTCAAATCCCCGTGTTAGATTGTACGGCTTATCGTCGTGAGTCCAGAAAGCGAACTCGTGATTGGACGTCGCTTTTCTGTGTGTTCAATATCCAAAACTACTCGACGAATTTTCATTAAATTTGGTATTTTGAGTATGCGTACAATAGTTTATCGATATTAATTGTTGTTCACGCGGCTGAAAGAGCATTTTGTCTTTTCCTAAATAAAATTGACGCGGCTTTCACTTGGAACATTCTTCAGTGGTGACTTTTGATCGAAACTAACTCCACTGAGGAGAATTATTCCTGAGGGATAAGTTGGAGACATAGGTCTGTATGGGAGGATAATATTAAAATGGATCGTGAAGAAATATAGTGTGAGGTAGACTAGATTCATGTTGCTCAGGACTGGATCCGGTGGCGAACTCTTGAGATCAAAGTAATGGTTCTTTGGGGAAGGACGGGGAATTTGACTCGCTGAGCGACTGTTAGCTGTTCCGAAGAATTACTCTGCTTCTGGGAGTTTGGGGGGGGGGGACTTACGCATTAGTGTGACGATAATATCAACATGGTGGTAGACGTACGATGTAAATGTGCGTACTGGAGTGATATGGCCAAGGAATCTTACGAACACTGTAATTAATCTTCGGGGTACATAGAAGACTGGCGATTGCTTGACTGTCTAAGCGACGGCCAGCTTCTCGCATGATACTAAATATCGATGTATGGTCTGACTCTACGTCTTCCAGCTTTGTTAGGTGGACACGGTTCTAAATGTTCTGGACAGTGGACGACTTTGTTGAATTGTGTTCTAACGAGCTGATGTAACGTTCGGCCCTGCATCGCTGTGCCTGGAGCCTACTTTTCTTACGACTTGTCGCCTTGTTGACTTTCGCCTCGAAGTGCAGTGTGTAGTGTTCACACTTCCGGTTGGAGTCGCCCACATCGTGAAGTAACGGTGCCTTCTTCACGTATCGCATGGCCTGCGCGGATGGTGTCAGCGAACGTTCTTGAAAATTCGGTCCGAAGTTCAACGTCCGCTCCACATAGAACCGGCCTCGGTGTAGCACGCCCCGTTATTCGACGTCACAACCGCGTCGTCCGCTTCTGACTTTCCTCAGTCCTGGCCTTCCCCTTTCATTTTTGTTTCTCGAACATTCACAAAACACGGCGCTAAGACGTCGACGTCGGTCTCCTGGGGCTTAACGCCGTTTGGGCGTCGGGGCGGCCATCGGCACCACTAAGAAGACGCCGTTAAATACTTACGAGCCATTTTTGAATTGTCACGACCGAGTGGTTGGCACTCCTGCTTCGCGTGTGGGAGGTCCTGATATATCTTTCGTGGCCTTCTTCAGTCCCTCCAGGCAAGTGCCGATGTGGCATCCGAATCCTTTCCAATTTATCCTTCGTCGATTACCCAATCTTTGGCCGTCTGATTTTCTCTTAGCCTTGCGTCAGAGCGGTTATTGTAGTTTTGTGTTCGGGTCTTTGTGTCTCTCTGAAATGAATGCATTTGTCTGTATTTTCTTCAAGAACAGGAAGGAGAAAAACAAAGGAAACTTGGCGGAAAAACTGTGTTCCGTTACCTTGTACCGATGCTGCTCCAAGTTCACTACCCAGACAAGCAAATGTGCCCGTATATTCAATTCAGAGTTCGACGTAATCGAGAATTGTTTCCGATAACTTCAGCTGGAGCTTTGGCGCGTGTTAGTAAATTTAACGCTAAATTCGAAGATGGCTGTCTTCTTGTATGTCGCCCTGATGATAGAGACAGCATGGACCTCTGAAACGTTGGCAAACATCTACCAGACTACACGGCGCTACAACCCAGAAGACACAGCCATCTTAAAAGAAACGAAAGTTAAATTTGGGTTGCACGAATGTGCAGAAGTCTTCTCAGGTCTCACAAGAATAAATGAACATTGATGACGTTGGTTTCATTAACACGCGGTCAGGAAGAATTATCCTTTTGACTGGATAAGAGAAACACACGGAAGTGAGCATACGCCAGGTCTGCAGAAAATTTTATTCACCTTTTGACTGGATAAGAGAAACACACGTAAGTGAGCACACGCCAGGTCTGCAGAAAATTTTATTCCATTCTTTTATTTAGGATGCACTTTAAAGTGCAATCACTTCTTTTATTTAGGATGCACTTTAAAGTGTAATCACTGGGCATGTAGCACGCGTGGAAGAGATGAGAGATACATATGCAGTTTAGGTCAGAAACATGAAAGGAAGACACTTCCTTGGGAGACCAGATCGTTGATGGGAGGGCAGTATGAAAATAGGCCTTTGCGGTATGAAAGTGTGGACTGGATTCAATTATAAATGGCGGCGGAAATGAACCCTTGGATTTGCACAGATAGCGGGGAATTTCAACACTGGGTGAGCAACTGTCAGCTTCGTTTTCACCCTCGCTTGCTGTACTCTGAACCGACGTACATTCAGGACCAGAGCCACGTAGGTTGACTTACCGTTACGCCTCGCGCCGAAGAATTTGTTGTCGTAAGTCAGAGTTCCGTGGTCCGGAATGGGGAAGGAAACGTCGTCTCGCTGAATACCCAACACCTGTTCAGACCCTGAGAAAATGACGAAGCATTGACAACAGCGCGACACACTTGTTGGCACCACAAATCAACTGCACACGATCCCGTATCGAAGTCTCTCTTCGGGGCCGGGTGTCGGAGTCTGTCGATAAGCACAACGTGGATGTTAAAGCGCCAGCTCAGTCCAATTCTCTGGTCCAACGCCTTCTGTTACTGCAGTCCTCCATTGGACCGATCCTCACGGCTTATTTCTCTTTAATTCTCTTCCGAGGACTTGGAAGTGGCTGTTCTCCAAGAGGTTTTACCACCAGAAATCTGTAAGCATTTCTTTCTTCCCACATTCTGTTTGCCCAGCCCATCTTACCGTCCTGCGTTTCACTATCCGTAAGACAAAGTCTTAGGTAACATTTTGTGCACTTGCCCAGGATGACGGAGACACGAACCGGGTGTCCCCTGTTAGATTCCCGACTGGGGCAGTGAATCTTTTTTTTACCCTGACATGAAGAAACCGACCCGGGCCCACCAAATTCCTATTGAAAGGATAAGGCAGTCGGAGCCGAAGGCTGGCACTTCCGTTTAGTGATGGGGTTATCCCTCTCGCGGGTTTAAATTTGTCTTTGTTCCAAAAAGAAAGAAGTGTTGCAGAATTATTTGTATGGAATTGCTTGTAGGCGAGTTTCCTTACCGACTTGCAAGGCAATTTCTGTGTTGTGCGTCGATACGAATTTGTGTTTGGTCAGGCCGTCCTGTTGGATCCCTCCAGGTTCACTTGGCAGATGAATGCAGCGGCCCCAGGACTGTGAAGTAACCGCGCGTGTAATTTCAGTTGGAACAGGTCGAAGCTGACGGCAACAAGGCTCGAAATTAAGCAATATATTGGTGACGTAAGCGCGAGACGCGTCGATGCACAGAGGAACATGTGCGCTCCGTAGGCTTTCCGCATCGCACGCGCGTTGGCGGACCTGCTCTGGGGCAGACACGTGGGGCGTGCTGATACGTACGTAACGTTCCGACAAGTTTTAACTTTTAAATGTATCCCGAAGAGAAGCAGAAGAAGATCATTTGTACTAACGAAATAACTTGTAGCGATGGATCATCCTTCAGAAGCTGACGCAGTCGAGAAGTTTTCACTAGAGTGCGCCAGTGGTATCTAACCTGAGCCACATGAATTATCTTTTAAGTTCAATTTTAATATTATCCTCCCATCTACACTTAGGTCTCGGAAGCAGTCTCTTCCATTCGCCACTATAATTTACCAGCCGAATTCAGATCGTAGAACAGACGCCTTTGGGCCGTTCGCAAAGCGCGTGTTGCGTGTTGCCTTCATCGGAACTCGAAGGCGCTGATAATGCAAACACCCGTTATTTTGCTGGAGGCTCCAGGGGGGTTGGGCAGGTGGGTGGGTAATTCAACATTTTACCACGCACTGCTAAACCGCCCACATAGGGGTGAGCGGGCTGAGGGCTAGAGTGACGTATGCCACAGATCCGCTGGCGTGAGATGCAGTCCAGATGAACGAAGCTGTGAGTGAATGTCTTGCCAGTGTGAAGTGCTCTCGGCTCAGTGAGGGACACGAAGAGGGGCCTCGTAATTTATGCAATTAATGTTAATTACCGAAGATGACCGTCTTCTAGGTTACTGCGCCGTGAGGTCTGGTCGATGTTCACCGACGTTTCAGAGGTACTTGCTGCCTTCGTAATCAGGCCGAAACGTCGGTGAACGTCGACCAGACTCCACGGCGCAACAACCCAGAAGATCTTCACACTCATTCCCTTGAGAACCGGAAAAGTCATAGTTTTAATTACCGCGTCACACACAAAATGTAGACTTTATTATGAGCTGGCTACATGTTTCGTCATTACATTCCCATCTTCAGGCTCTCGTTACATGCCCTCCTTAGAAGATGCCTCCAAACCTTTGTGTTATTAAATGGATTAATTTTTACATTTCCTGCAATATTATTGTAGTATCGCCGTCTAGACTTGTGGGTAGGTACCGCCGCCATCTTCAGGATCCTCCGAAACGTCCGTATCCACCTGCATGACCTCGGGTTCGCAGCTGAGAAGCCCCGAAAGCGTGGAGTTGTGCCCTGGGACGGTGTTGCGCCGAGCCAAGGGGCAGGTAGCAACAACCTCCGTCTGCCCGAATGTCTCCTCCAGGACTCGGCGATCGATAGACGCGTCGCTTGCTCGCTGTCTGCGCAAATCACTTTCTTCGCAGTTATTTGGGCGATAAGACGTAGCTCCAGAGTCTGCCACATTTCTCATCTTATTTCATTTGCGTCCTCATAAAAATCTCTTCTCATTCTGCTCGTTGCTGGGGAAATTTTTGGGAGGAAATTTCGGTGGACGAACCCACTTCGGAGGAAAAAGGCAGAGAAACAGAGCGTGCAGATGCGATCAGGATTGAGCTGGCTCGCTCCAGTGGCGTTATGCGATTACTGCGGTAACATTCCAGAATTCACAGTAGACGATTTCTCGAACGGTGAAATATGTTCATCGACTACGGTAGGAACTCTCTCTGCTACCACTGAATTGATCGTCTTATGAATTGTGAGTGGATGATCGTGGTTCGTATTCCGCTCCAGAAGTTACTGATTTTTCTCGTGCAGAACGTCGATTGCTCTGTACGAGGACCCCAGTTGATCATCGCCCTGATGATGGAGGCATCAAGTACCTCTGAAACGTCGGTAAACTTTTACTAGACTTCTCAGCACAACATCGCAGAAGACAGTCATCTTCAATTTTTAATTCTGTTCATTTTTTTTCGACTCTTAATAAGAGTTAGGATTCTCAGAACTCCGGTTTGTTTGTCTGTCGTCTGGTTCCTTTCAGAGGCTGACTTAATTTTCCTATCCACTGCCGATTTAGAAGACAAAATTTTCTCGGTCTCGCCTTTTAGCTCTCTGAGTCATATATTAGAAGTTTCGAGAACCGTGAGTTTTAGCCTTCGTTGACTTTGCATTTAGCAGAGGCCAAACTTTTTGGGCGTCGTGTGTGAGGATTTTGAAACCGCGTCCTTTCTTATTTCCGAGAAATGTTTGTTGAAATAAGCGCATCATTTGCTCTAGCACAAGACATAAATAACGCGACATTTGAGACTCGGATTTTTTAGACGCGAGTACAGGATTTCGATTTTGATAAACTCTGCCTGTTCGGTTTGAACATCTGCCACGCAAAAGTAAATTTATAAATTGGATTAGAAAACTTATTTCACTGCAACTGCTCTCGCCAGGAGGCGCGACTCTTACGTTATTAATTGTGCAGGAGAATAATTAATGTATCGCCCTGCTCCTGAATTTTAGGCCGTAACTCGCGTTAAAATCAAAATGGCGACTTCACGTCTTCTGCGTAAAATTTTTAAAATATAATTTCATGTACCCCAGGATTTCCACTTGAAGATAAAATCAGATTTCTAAAAATCCTGAAATCGAACCCCCGGGCGTTCAAGTCGAAACGCACACGAATCTTAACATCGTTGTGTTAAAGAATGGACACGCCGAGAGCTCGCTGTGGAGGGTTTGAATTCAGGCGTGATCAGGTCCGAGTAGAGTTTTGTAACTGTCGGATTTTGTCACAATCGTCGACTCATTGTGAACCGGGCTTTGTCCTTTCGTGGTGCTGCAGGACTGGCGAAGCCCACAGGCGGGGTAAAAGGAAGCTGGTGCCGTCGCCTGCCTGCGTGTGGCGCCACATTACGGGTTTCTGCTCTTAAGTAAATCTTGCGACGTTACTTTGTTTCGGCTCTGTGAGAACACGAATAAGTAACCTGACTAATGCAGTAAGCGCATGACATGTGACGAAGTGTTAGGAATGAAACTTCATTGTCGAGATTGGAAAAAGTAATTGGCAAATGACGTGAATTTGTATTTTGCTTTGTGAGGACGCGAAAATTGGTCTCTCGGTTTTCGGAGGTGGGGGTGTGAGAAGGGGGAAATATTTGGACCTAAGAGGAAGAAAGTGACTGGAGGATGGACAAAAATTGCGCTCCGGGGGGCTTCGTAATTTCTCTCGTCACCAATGTCAATAGTTCGATCAGACCAAGGAATGTCACAATTATTTGAGAGATTAATGCAAAATTTTCGTCAAAATGCCTAAAGAGAGAAGACACATAGGAATAAATGGGAGGTTATAATATTAAAATGAATCTCATAAATCTGGTGGGATGGTATGGAGTGGTTTCATCTGGCTTAAGACAGAGCCT
>NW_019060329.1:173986-193841 GCF_000696155.1 Zootermopsis nevadensis | reverse complement strand
GGGTGTGGTGGGGGGGGGTGATGGACCTTCGGGTTCCATAAAAGATGGGGAATTTGTATGACAAGCTGTGCGACTGTTAGCTTATCTTTAAGAACTCTAGTCCATAGAGGAAGTTCTGAAATTCAGATAAAGGCGAAGTAGCTTCCCCTTACCAAAGAAAACTTCTGTACTTCTGTGGAGATGAGCTTCACGTTCCGTCCGCTTTAGCTCCTGGGGTTTGTTCTTTGTGAAGACAGAATTCCCCGCTGTTGCAGGGAATCAAACCGCAGACTGAGATGAACCTGAACCTAATTTTCGAGGAAGGCCGCGAGGGTTGAATGAGCGAGATATTTATTCCGCCCGAAATTTCTGTTCGCGCGTCGCCCGACTTCCTTCGTCGATTAAATTTGGTCGGGCCGTGTTTGTCCCGCGGGTCGTGGGTTGAGTTCCGCCGCAGTGGCTCTCGGTGTTTCGGTCGAGCCGTGCGCGAACAAGGCCGGCGAGACTAGCTGCGGCATCGAATGCTGGGGTCAATGACCGCCCGCTCTGCGTCTGTCTGACACACACAAACATAGCGGTTCACTGCAACGAGGCTACACAGGCCGGCTCCTTACTCACCGAACTGACCAATAGCAAATACTGACACACATATTTTCTGTTCTCTAAACTTGACCCTTTATTATTTAAAGTTACGAAGTGACGACAAGCAATCTTTGTCATGTGCCCACTTTTTTCCCTTGTTCCGTGTTGTTGCGTCCTTCAGGACTCGTTCTGAAGTAGTGACTTGCACGAATTTGCTCTTTTATGATTTATTAATAATAATTAAGGGATCTGACCCTTGCGCCCACGAAGTTCCTTTGCGTCGTCACAGTCGAATATTAAATTTCCAGATTTACGAATCGCACTTTTACGTGTGCTGTTCAGTTAGATCCAGAATATTATTCTTTCCGCAGAAAAGTTCTCCTACTCTGGATGATACCGGGATTGCCCCTGGCCTATTCCTGAATTATTGTTACTGTAATTATCACGAGTTCATTTTTGATAATTTAATATTAACAATCTGTGTGCGCCCTAGTCCCAGGTGGTAATTTTAAATGGCGGTACGACCTTAATTAAACAAGGCAACTTGTTAATAGCGTCTGGCGTCTCTTTACCTTGTGAGTAATGTTGCAGACGTGGTATCGACTCATGAACCCGTGGACATTTGTGAAATTACTTTCCAAGTGCCGCCTGTGTTGCCGTACCTCTAATCGAGCGTAAAAGTGTCATTTTTCCATGTCTGCGATACGTCTTTCTGATAAATCGATACCTACACATTCGGAGTTGCTGTGGACCAAAACTGTTTTCATTCAGCCCATCGCTGGCCGCTGTGTCGTCCCACTTAAAATAACAGCCATCTCCCAGATATGACCAGGGGAGCCAGAGACCTCGAGGTTTTACGCGCGTGCTACCTCCCAGGCCCATCTCAACGCCCTGTATATTGAACCGCACTTCGCCGTGGTACTTCGTGTGTGTGAAATTATTTTCCTATTCGCTGTGGATTAAGTTTCTTGGAAAATTGTAAACTAGAATTTGTTGATTTGATTCAATCGCCGATGAAACGCCTGCAAGTTCGTGTTTATACTGTACGCGTAACATACGTGTCGGAGAAGTTGCTTCGCCTTAAAAGTGACGATGTATTTAATCGTGGGAGAAACGAAGACGGACGGAAATGCAGACGACTTTGGCCTTAACTTGACGGTGGGCGGAAGCATTTAGGTTAGGTTAGGTTAGGTTAGATTCTCACGGCGGTGCGTACGAACGTGACTGAGTTTTGGGTTGTAGAACCTCCATCATCAGGGCGGTGAATCGCGCTGTGCGGAGCCAGATCAGTGCAGATACTGTCCGTATTTCCTCATCATCCACACTCATCTCGTCTACGCCAACGTCTCAGAGTAGATTTTCCCTCCTTATGTTCAGATGAAAATTTTGTGACCATTTCTTGTTTCTTCAGGATTGCTAATTAATTATATGGCATTTCTTAACATCTTTGAGCTGTCAAATGTCAATGTGACATCCGACGCGCCTTTCAGTATATACGTACCCTGTTTACGATATTAAGGCCAGATGTCGAGGGGCAATGTACCACAGTGTCAAAGAGTTCATTGACCACAGAGAGACGCGCACATTTAATTAAATCGGCAAGTAGATCTGTCACTGAAATTATATAAATGCAGCAAAAAACGGCGTAGTGAGGAGAATGAAATGGGTTGGATGCGGTTTAAATAACAGCTAAAAGTTTGTGTGTGTGTGAGAGAGAGAGCTTTGTGCTTTTATAATACGCGTGTTTAATTAATCCCCGCATACGTACATTTTCGACTATAGGCGATCAGTAGTAGCCAGGGCAGAAATACGCAAGTTTAAATGAAGATGAACGCTCTCTGGACCTCGCACGAAACATAAAACTTTAGCCGTGAAGACAGAAGATAAGAGATGAATAATAAGAAGAAGAACTGGGGGGGGGGACTTTATTGACATTGATTCCTGATTAATTCAGTCTGTTTTAAAAACCGTATCTGGACGAAGCCTGAGTCGGCAGTGGAAGGGGCCAGAGCTGGCCCTCTGAGGGAGGGACTCCGTTTCGGCAGTCCGCCGCGGTCACCATCCGCCCGCTTGAGACTCTTGCCCGAATTTCGGGTCTTAGGAGAACGTGGCCTTCTATTTCGAAGCAGTTCGCTCATTGACAGTCATCGGTCTCTGTAATTGAGTTCTGGTCCGATGTTATGGCATGTTTCGTGGCGGACAGGCGTTCGACTTCTCCGCCATTTGGATTCAGTCTCTCGTTGAAACAAAGTGAAGTGTTTTCTGTGCGGTCCGGACCTACTAACTACTCTTACCGATGTAACTTGATAAGCCATTGGCGGTAATGAGGTCGGTACTCACTTGACGAGCCAATGGGATGTCTAAGCTCCGCCTGCTGACCGTTTGTCCCTCGTTGTCCTAGTAACAGCATGACCCAATGGACTTGTTGCGATGTGGAGAAGCAGCCCTGGGCTGGCAGATGAAGATGCAGATACCTGCAATGCTACTTTCTTCCAATGGACGTGTCTTCGTCGGGTTTGGTCTTCCCATCCCAGCGGAGACCTTCTTCTTTGCTACATGCGTGCACTCTGCTGGTATTGTCGGCAAGTTTCATCTCGTTGGGCCACGACAGTACTCGAACATCGTGTAAAGAGTTCACAAGATGTGAGATTTCAGGTTCTCATGGCGGCGAGTATGAATCTGGTAGTTTTCGCCCTGATGATGGGGGCAGTAAGAACCTCTGAAACACTGGCAAGCTTTGGGGACAGCTCACAATTTGTGTTCCTTATCAAATGTTATTTGCGGTAATCAATGGGCGGAAAATGTAGCTCTCTTGAAGAGGGGACGTCGGGTGATAATATTAAAATGGGTCTTATGGAAATGTGGTCAGGTGGTGTGGATTATGTTTGTATTTAAAATGTACCGCTCCATGGATTCGTTCGTCTCAACGTCTGACAGCACAAATATCGAACAGTCATGGTTCAGTACACGGCGTCAAAGCCCACGCAACATCGCGGTGTTGTGTTACTTCGATCTTTGAACTCTCGATTACTCTCGACTCTTGTAACCAAGCAACCGTTGCTGTGCATCGGCTCCCCGGTGAACGGGGTTGTTGGCCGATTATGGACTTTATTCCCGTACTCGACAGAGCGGCAAAACGTGGGCTTTTTGCCGCGGGTGTAATTAATTATTGCTAGAACTATAATCGTGTCACTTTATTTACGAATTGTTTAAAATGCCTGCTAAACAACTTCTGCTATAGTAATTCACATTTTGTGGCTCCTCACAAAATGTGACAGTGACGGTTAAGCTGCTAAATTATCTCACGAGAATAAATCAATAAATAAAAATGTTTCTCGGTCGATTAATCGACGAAGGAAATAATCGATTTGTTAAACCGCGATTTGTCGATCGTAGTAGTTTTTGCTGACCTAATATCCATCTCCATCTTTGGGATGCCCTGAAGATGGGGACATAATGTTTCTCTGAAACGTTTGCATCTACCTGCGAGAGTACAGGGTGTCGTAACCCAGAAGACACTTATTATTCTTACCTTTTCTTTTAAGTAATTCCGCGAGAAGCTGATTGTCGCTCACCTTTAACGAAACCCGAAGGTACTTTACTGTGTCCACGAGAGCCCGCCACCGGTCCGAATGTGGAGACACGCGAGCTCAGTCCACACCCTCACACACACTTAATATCGTTCTTCAGGGATTTCTTGTCTCTCAGTCGCTGTGTTTCTTATAATCTTTTGTGTCTACATTTTTGTTCTCATTTGAAGCCATATTAAAACAGTCAGACAATAAAAGTTTTGTGTGTGCTTAGTCACACACGGAGTTATTTTACAGAACATTTATGATCACCCTGTACATTACGGGAAGTTTGTGGTAAATCATAGAAGTTTAATCACGTGGTTTAAAGGGGACAAGATGTAAGATCGCACTGGGCAAGGCTGAATGTGAAAATTGCTCCAAAGGAAATACAACTTAGATTAGTCGATTCAGAATAGGCTGGTCCCAGCCGTCGGACCTGCGGTGTTTTTTTTTTCTCCAAGCTCTGTGTGGTTTGTTATGAAGTGGAAACTATTGCATCTGTCCGTCTGACACATGAATAATGTATGGAGAGGAGCGTTGCAGTCAGCGCCAAGGAACTTTTCAGGTCGCTTATGGAAGGCGGTGACAGGTGCCAGGGCCTGCCACCTGTTGGACTACTTTGTCGACAGTTAGCAGGCCGGCAAAATGCTGAGGTCGCAAACAAATTTGAAACGTGATTCGTTTTGTCGTTTTGAAGAAAATATAGCTCGAAGCTAATACATGCGATTTAAAAATTATTACAGTTGCAAAATTGCGTACTGAATTAGAAATTTTTTTTTTCTCGAAATGCCTGATTTTTGGAAACATAAAATTTACGATTTTCGACGTCGTGTCTACAGAACGAACACAAACATCTTGTGGACTTGGCTGGCCGTGCTTAGGCACGCAGAACGCAGTCTTGATGGGCTGCTCGTTTAGCTGGTGATGTGGACGCAAGCGGACATCTTTGTTTCTGGCGACGCCACTTTGGCCTGCGGGCCGAAGTTCCTTTTGCCAAGACGCAGGCACTGGTTCTGCAGACCTTGGAGTCTCACCATAGCGTTAGAATGTTTCAAGTTTGCCTTGAATTAACGTGGCCTTGCGCACAGTTTGAACTGCACTTCCCAACATACGAGCAAACAAACGCTGACATAGCCGAATGTAAACACAGCTGATCGTGAGCTGTGCCATCTTACCGTTGTTTCGTTTTCACACGGGAGAGGCGCCAGGCGTTCAACACTCTTAATTTTTATCAGCAGACTCAGAGAGTTGCTTAGTGGATATTTCTGTTTTATTCAAAGCAATTCTATCGCTGAACCAGTCGCCTGCCGTCTTCTTCAATTCGTGGCCCTTCTAAGACAAGGCTGATCCTCCAGGCAAATTCAGGCCATGACCGTTTCCTTTCGTATCCTCTTCAATTCATTAATCTCCTCGTTCGGAGCTCCGGACAGCGTCGTCGAATAAGCACACCGATGTCGCAGAGGAGAGTATCTGGGCGGCAAAATAGCATTAGGAGGAGCGAAGGGTTCCGAAGGATCGCACGTGGTGTATCCAGTTGGGGCGCGTTCTTCGCGCTCAGATTATTATCGCACCGCCGCCCCCCCTCGTCGGTCAACGTAGCATTCAGCGTGATTCGCCATCAAGCGCTTGCGACGTGCGTGCTGTTTGTTTACCCCTGCACTAGGCCGTGTTTGCGCTTTGATCCGGCGGCGGGCGAGCAAATAGAGACTTTATTTTAATCCGGCCGGAGGTGCAGTTACTTGCGTGAGCTCTGGGCAATTTGGTAGACATTAAATTTTGACGGAAGAATTGCTGTTGGCGCTGACAGCTTCAGACCCGTTTGAAGCTGAGGGTTTGTGAGTATTTCTCTGCCCCGTGATGACGTGTCTTTTGTGGACTTCCCTCAGGCCTTTGCACTTTGTCGTCAGTAGTATCAACATGGAGGACGCGCGAAATTTGCGCACGACTACGGACTTAGCATTGGATCAGCACTTTGCATTATCCGTGGTGATAAGTCGTTGAAATATTTGGGATTGAATACAGGGAAATTTGAATCAAAACTGAAGACAAAACAAAAAAATATATAATTTTGACTGACAGACCGTGGGTATCGTAAATGCTGTTTAGTGTTTACAGTTGAAAGAGTCCTCCTTGAGAAGCCGACAGTGGCACAGCTAGTCACGAAGTTCCCCTCTGTTTGTACATTCCTGACATTAATTTCTGTGTCCGTAAGTGCCCGGCTCTGGCCCTTATACTCAGGCATTTGAATTAAGTACACGCCCTATTTCGGTAAGATGCACTTTAATATTATCCTCCCATCTATACCCAGGATTTTTGACTGATTTCTGTACGCGTTGTCTGCAGACAGTGTTGATATGTGCACGTGTTCCTGCGCACACGCAGTTCATTGAGACGTTTGAGCTGAACACGTGTACTACACGTGTTTGTGCGAAGTTCACTGCTCAGTTTCTGAAAGGCGCGATGTCGGAAATTAAGTTTTTGGACCCACGAAAAGAACGTACGAGGTGCGATCGGAAAGTTTCCAGACTGCGCGTATAAAAACCCGTACACTTATCTCAGGTATTAAATTCATCCATCCCCAAATGCGTGCTTTAGCATTTCATAGGTTTCCGTAGCCGTTTTGGCGAGTCTTTGGCAAGAGATTCAGGCAGAATCGCAGATGGTGCTTGACAGGCTGACAAAGAAAGATTTCCAGGGATGCTTCCAGGCTTGGCAGCGGCGCTGGGATCGTTGTGTTCACTCCCAGGGGAACTACTTCGAGGGTGATGGATGCATTTAATACCTGAGATAAGTGTACGGGTTTTTATACGCGCAGTCTGGAAACCTTCCGATCGCACCTCGTGTTTTGGGAAGTAAGACAAGACAATAGATCAGAAATCGGGAGTTCTGGCACGGGCACGGGAGCTGCTTCGTGGGCCACACCCACCCTTTCGCAGGTCCAGTGCGTGCGTGTGCTATCGGCGATAAGCTGGAGACGCGTTGGGTTAGGCTAGTTCAGGAGGAGCTCGTGGACACGGGCACCAGGAAGAGCTGCAGAGCATTTGAAACAAGCGACGGACGAATCACGATTGACTGGCTGCCTCGCGCTTCTCCGTATTTGTTATTTCCCTACGTTCAGATTAGTTCTGAATTGGATTCTGTGGTTGTTATGGTAACGTGCCGTAGGTACGACCTCGCGATCCACGTGCTGCAGCCCCTCCCTGCCCTGCGGGACACAGGGCGACAAGGCCACGAGGTCTGCTCCTGCAAATTTGTCGAAGGACCGGAACAATCGAAATTCCTGCTCGTGGCCGACCACATCACACGCGTTGCTAAGTAACGGCGTCAGTTATTCCCTGGTTTTCGACTTTGGTGGCGTGCCGCAACGTTCCTTCGGCCGAACTCCGTGAAGAATGCTTTTTCCCTCTTGAGCACGGGGACTGACGGGACGGTTCCCCCCTCCCCGTCCTCCACAAACCCTTTGTAATGAAGAAACAGTTACATGAGATTTCAAAAAGTAGAAATCGCTTTTAAATGTTTGGGAAGCACCAACTGTCCGCGGGGCAGAGACCTCCGTGAGAATTGTCTTGTTTTCGTAAGCCCGTATTCTTCTAGGGCAGGGATTTGTCTGTCGATACATATTTGTGGCCGTGTAAGGTTTTGTACGCCCTGCTCGTGATGTGTCAGTTTGTCTTTGACAAATAGGGCGTGCGTGCTGCTAGTGAGAAAAAGGTTAGGGAGCCGCACCAAGTTTTACACCCACATAAACAGTAACAAAAAGAGCTCACCGTCTCCCGGGAGAGATAAATGCTTGACGCACGGATTCTGCGATGCGCCGGAAGTCTGTCCGTCTGTCGAATGCAGGGTACAAGAGCGCGAGGGGAAGACGAACACTGGCCAAGACGGACGGAGCGTTTGTTTCCGTAAAGTGAACCGGATATGGCTGGAATGCGATTTTATCCTCCTTCGCCGCGCGGCTGCGGCAACTTCTCCGACTCCTCTGTCACGCGTGCAGTCTATACGCTGCTGTGCAGGCGGTTCTAAGTGGGCCGTATCCTGTCAGCGCGCTACTGCGTCTACGAGTATCCTTACCACTGCTGTGGGTGCATCTGCACTGGCCACAGGGCTGTCCAGCAGAAGGTGCGGAGGGCCAGATCGAGCGGATGAAGCAGGCTGGCTTTTAGAGTCGTCGGGTTTTGACGGCGGGGAAGATGTTGGATGCGAAGGTGGTTACAAGCGTTTCGGCAGCAGTTATCGCCTCCATCTGCAGGGTTTAAGTGCGCCCCATGTTTATATTTCTTTGTGTATTCTTCACATCACTGAGGAGAACATTCTCCAACCTCGAAGGTGGAGGAGATACATTCCTCCGAAACACTGGTAACCATGTCATCACACGTCAGAGGACCACAATCTGCGTCTTTATTACTTACGTGGTTTTCTTCATGCACGCCATTGTCTCTCTGATGTTGGTCCTTCGACAACATAAGACGACGGTTTGACCGTTACAGTATTTAAGGACGCTGTATCAACTGCAGCGAGTGGGCCAAGTCTGTTTTGAGCCGGCATCGTGTGTACATGGCAGAAGCAGCAACTTCTGTCGGACAGGGTTCGTCCGTCTGTCTGTCGGATTTTGTTGGTCCCTCTCAGACAGTGTTTTGAAATGGGCCGTGGCCGCCCGTTGTCACATCATTTCTCGCCGCACTTAGGCGCATTGCATGCTAAGTAAACTTAG
The DNA here is from genome assembly GCF_000696155.1 of Zootermopsis nevadensis. The sequence continues at coordinate 184,997 of NW_019060329.1, read as the reverse complement.
AAGTACATGCACTGTCGTTAAGTAAAGTAGGAAACCAGAAAAATTTATGAACAGTGTACATCATCTTTCTGTTTGTTGCAGAGAGGTGTGGACGCGACGGGAGGACGGAGGAAAATCAACGTATGTCTCAGCAGGTGAGTGTCGTCCCTGATCTGGAATCTGCTTCGTTTTCAGTAGACCCCAATTCCAAATCTCGGCCCACAGACAGGCTATCGTGACTTAAGTTATTCGTGAATCGCCACTTCATAGTCCAGTCACCTTATTTTTCGATGTTACGTAACGTGAGAAATTGAAAGCGTCGTTAAATTGACGAACGATATATGAAACGAACACGAACGTATTCCATTGCTCCCAGGCTTAGCGGGAACCATGATTTCTTGGAGCCGAGACACGATCTGCCCGCCCGTAACATCCAGTGGCTACCTGTTGGCTGATCCCGAAGACAACTTCATCAGCCGCTGAATCTGTCTGATTGCATGATGCACCTTTACAGCTTCCTGTGAAGCTCCGGTGTTCACCACTTCATTAACAAAGCCGGTCATTAAGACACCGTCAAAGAGAAATTTCCCCTTCTACGGATCGTAACTCTTTTCTTTGGATGACGTCGAGAGAAGTAGAAACGTTTGCACTTCGAATTACTGAGTCATCCATCACGTTGAAGGATCGGGTACGTCTTGTAGCAACAAGTAGCGACGAGGGACGTGAATCTTTGTTTGGCTCTGCGATGCCCTTGCCGGCTTCATTAAGGAGCGTCTGACACAGAGCACGCGCGTAACGCGGAAGCAACTTGCTATTCTATTTCTGACTGAAACCCGTAGATTATCAGTAACTATCGATAATAAATATTATAATGTAGCTATTCATGACAGCTTTTCTTGGCAACAAAAAATTGTAGTTCACAACATAGTTGGTGCTCTCTTAGACGAGAGTCACGTGAACTTACCAGTCCGCCACTGCAGTCTGCCCCTCCGAGGGCCTTCTGCCTCGTGTCTCATGTACCTGGAACTTCCTTTGAACTTTGCATTTCCTGCTTTCCGGAAGACAACTAAGTACGACTTTTACATTTGCTACAAATTTGATTTCGCTTGTTTTCAAATATTTTTAAGCCTTGTTGCCGCATGCCCTGTCAGTCTCTGGACGTTATGGTTTCTGTGTAGGCCCTTCGCGTTTTATTATAGACGTTGCCTGTGTAAGGTTAGGTTCAGTGGCGCGGGATTAATTAAGACTCCGGAACACGTCAGAGAGCCTAATCGATTAAGTATTTCAGAATTACGCAAAAAATTGGGGTTATCTTTTCGTCATTGCATGTGCATTCTAATACTTACAGAGAGTAAATTTGTGCCATGACGGAGATGCTACAATGCGACTGTAAACTCTAATTGTGCATCTAATGCACCTTATAAATTCTACCGCCCGAAACGTCCCTCAGTTTCAGTGAGATCATGCTCCGTGGAACACTGCCCTTCTTGGCAAACTGATAGTCAGTTTACCAAGAAATTTCTTGCCTTCTGTGGTTCACGGTTTTAGAACCGCGTTTACAGGAGACCTGTGTCCGAGCGTTTGATACTACCGGGTGTCTGTCAGAACTTTGCCCCCTGTTCTGCAAGGAACGCTTACTGTGTGTTGTCCAGTGATCGATGTCAGCTGTTCCTGACGAGCTCAACTGAATGGACACGCCCCATTTCTTACCTGAGGGTGGGACATCCTATTTCCGATACGCCGTGTTGTGTTTGGAAATTAGTCACATGTTGGACAGAGTCGATAAACCCATTGTCATGCCCTTCCACCCCTTGTCGGCTGTCCGATACTGATTTTTTTTAATATATTCGCAGCGTCCCTCCATGTCTGAATCTGTCGACGAGTAACCTGCGGTTGCGTCCTTGCCTTGGTGTCAGGGATGTTCGTGGTTGTGCCACTTGTTCAGAAGATGACCAGCTCGTTCTAACGCGATGACAATAGAAGTCATTTAAATTACAATAGTAATTCGCAGTGGAGACGCATTGAGCCTCAGTACTGTCAGTACGTACTGACTCCAGCCAGTCGACATCGTTTGGCTGTGTTTTCTGCCCTAGACGACGTCGAAGTCCGTTCTGTTGTCCCGTCCACCGGCATTGGGTCACTACGATCAACACTGAACAGAATAGGACGATTTTAGATTGGCCTGTTCTCAGTAGTGCGTAGTGATCTGAAGGTGGAGACGGTGTGTCCTCCGAATTGCCAGTCGCCGATATAAGACGACGCGACGTCACAGCTGTAAAGAACGCCTTGTGGATCTCCATTTCTTGTCGTCGAATCTGACCATAAAAGTCACATATTTTGAGAGATTTGTTTGTTGAGCGCGGCCGATTGGTTAGCATTTCTGTTACGTATTCGGGAGGTCCCGCGTTCCATTCCCTACCCTGAGGTTCAGTGTTTGCAATCGAAATTCTCCCCTACGCGCTCCACATGCTCGGCCCATCTCGTCATTCTCGGTACGTGACAGAGAAGTGGGAAGAGATGGAATAGTTGCATTTGTGTCTTCGCAGTGCAGGTTCTGAAAATGGTAAAAGTAGCTGTAATGGAATTTGCATAATGAGTAGGGGCTAATTATTTTCGCGGTGTCTTAAAAAGAAACATCAATTTGCACTAATTATAAACGTTTGTTGTGTTTACGTTTAGCTTTGGCCATTGTCTGCGGTACGTTTTATTTATCGACACGACGTTTCGGGAGTTGGGTTTACTCTCTTCTTCAGGTTATTTGTTTTCATCATATTCATAAATTTCTTTATTCCACGATTGGTGGCGACGGTTGAGATCGAATCTGAGACGTTTCGGAAACTGGGGTAGTATGACATCAGACGATGCTTTGCTTTGGGGGAGTTGGCGACAGGAGACGTTGGGGTAGCGTCTAGTTCCTGAGATCTTGTTTATCGCGTAATGTTGTGTTATTTCGTCGCCAGCAGAGAAAGCACTTAAGTATTTTAAGCTTTAGTCGTATTAACGAAAGCCAAGGCGTAAGTGACGCTGCCCAGTGCGAGACGCCCTCGTATTTCAGTGAGCCGTCGACCGACCGACCGGCCGGCCGGCCGATCCAGTCAGTGTCTGAGTTCCGCAGCCACATTGATCGCGCGGAGGCTGCATTACATCGAGTTAGTCTAGACAAACTATAGGCGGCAGTCACTCTCAAACCCCGCACGGACGGGCCGCGGTATGTTCCTTCGACTTCTTTAAAGTTCTGACCGTTCCTGGCTTCAATTATGAAAGCGAGATGGGTGAAACGCGGGTAGCATGGGCCCCTTTAATGGCGACTAAAGCGAAGGTACGAGGTTTTGTCAGAACCTGCCCGCGTATGAGTTTCGACCCCCGACAAGTTCGTCTCTGTTTCAAATGGGCGGTTGTGATGGACGGATCTTGGGTCTGTACATTGAAACGTGTCGTCGTAAATTTGGTTTGTAGCTAGATATCGGTACTGCCAACGAACCAGAGCGAAAATACCTCTGTCCGCTCTTTTCAGCCTCTGAACCCTTTCTGTGGTTGTAATGAAAGTTGGTAGACGTGCGTTAACAATAAATGTAGAAGAGCAGACATTGTTTTTTTTTTTCGAATGGGCGCTGACATACGTCGTACGTCCTTATTGAAAAAAAGCCCTTTTTTAATGGTAATATGACGACCCTGTAAATTACCGCGAGCCGTGTGGCTGGAACTGTAAACACGTCGACTGCTCACAACAGCAAGGAGAGATGACGCCGTTCATGAGCATTGCGCCGTGTAGTAAGGGCATCGCCCTGATGACGGAGGCAGTACGAACCTCTGAAACGTCGCTCAGCGTCCGCCACACTACCCATAAGTTCGCGAAATCCTGAAATCTCACATCGAAAGGTCATGGAAAATGCAATTAATTTCTCTTTGATTTTATTGTTTGTTTGTTTTCATATGAAGGGATCTGCTGTCAACGCATTCCATTAGCTATGACAGAAATGCGAAATTGGTGGCTTTGAGACGTAATTTACACACGAAATTCTTGGAACTATGTGTAAATAGAATTTTAATATCGAATACGAGAATAAATACAGAAAAATATTCAGCATTATTTTGATGCGAAGTTGGATAGGCAGATTTACTATGCAACGTGTGACCGACCCCTCGAGTCAGTGTTCTGCCCCCCCCCCTTCCCGCGCGACACACCCCCGCGCGACACACACCCACGTCACAATAAAAAAGTTGCTTGTCCTTTCTTGTTATTACTACACTGACGCAAACTCTTTCAGAACCGAACCTGCTCCCGCCCCTGGATCTAGGAAGTGTATCGCCCTCAAGAGGAATGTGTCCCCTGCAATCATAAATAGCTCTAATAAGAACTACCACAATAATTCTTGTTATTGGATCCGTGAGAACGCTTTGTAGCGCCCGTGCCTGCAGTGAGCGCTTAGTCTCATGTCCGGGCTTTAAGTAGCGCAAAGTTGCGACGTACTCGCTGATGTGAACGTCCTGGATGTTTGTTTATATAAGTTTACATGAGTGACGTCTTCATATAATTCTCACTAATCTCTGTTTGAATATCAAGAACTTAAATCCAAGGCGTGCGAAATCTGAGTTCGAAATCGTAGTTACATTTTCGTATGTCCTAATTTAAATAATATCCAATAGTATTAATTATTTGATAACATTTCTAAGATAACAAAGGATTCCTGTACAGATGTCATTGGCAAAACGGTGGCTTTGCGTACAAACTGTATACGAACCGTTGTCCCCTCGCGTGACACATGTCCTTGTCGCTTCTCCTCCCCAAATACGTTTTCTTCCTTGTCTTGTCGAAACGTCCATTCCGGACGACCGGAGTTCATTTCGTGGCAGCCAAATCAACGCGATTCTGGGGCCCTCCAAACATCTTCTCCGGAGGACACGTGAAAGATGTTTGCTCTGAGTTTATCCTGAGAAATATCGATTCAGTTCCTTCGTCTGTGTGAGACATTCCTCCTCTCGGACGAACGAACGAATTTCTTATGCATATCGATTACTGTAGTGTCACATCACATTCCTGGCGAGCCCAGGAAATAGCACGCGATCGCTGATTGGTGTGAAAACTGCCCTGTGCATTTGGTAAACTTCTAGCGTTGTATTTGACCGGAAATGACCGTCCTCGATGTCAGCCGACGACGAGCTACACCAAGAACACCTTTCCTGACTGGAAGATGTTAAAGATCCGTCTTATTTACTGCAGATCGCAGGAAATGCTTTAATAAACGAACTAAACCGCGCACTCGTAGTGAATACTCCATTCAGATGGCAACTTCATCGACGTAATAGTTTATATAAAATGAAATTCTGTAACGCGAGCGATAAGTTTGTGGCGTACTCGTAAAGGTTTTTGAACAAACTTCATCCTCGGAACAGAACGGATCGCCCGCGGCGCTACGTTTCTCCTTCGTCTTTTTCTACTTCAGTGCCCATAAACCAGTCTCAATTCTTCCTTCAAAATCGTCATGTAGGCTGTGTCGTTCAACCATGATTTTAGTATTCTGATCGCCCATGTTTTGTGCTGACTAAACGCTCATTGATGACGGCGCAGTTAAGGACGGTCAGTAGTTGGTTTCTCAGCCAGGTTAGCGTGATGATGAACTGCCTTCGTGGGCTTTCAAAACGCTCGGAAGAGTTTAAAATACGTGTTTATATTTAAGCACGAACTCGTTTAAGCCAACCAATGGACACACACACACGTTTACGTAAATCAGACTTTGGTATGCATTTGTCAGCGCTGACGACTCCTTATTGGGAGGTCCCCGGGGTTGAAGCCCGTCATATTCCTGACCCTGCAGGTCCGTACCTTAAACAGGGCCCGGGAGTTAGATTAAGGATGCCGTATAAAAATGGTAATGATGCAAATATTCAGAGTTCTGCAAAAGGTCATCTGAAGAGCAGAACTCTGCGCGTTCCAGGCGGATTGTCCCGTCATCTGGCGACCAATATTCGTAATTGACCAAGTTTTGGCAGTGGCGACTGCAGTCAAAGGAGTACACTTTAAACTGTAAGAAAAATTGGTGCCGCGTTGGAGAAAGCAGGGTGAAGACGGCCGCGCCGCTTGGATCCTGACGCACGTTAGCGGCCGAACGCCGTTCGGAAGGCGCGTCGTTTGTCGCGAAGCGAACGTAAGAGAGAGAACGTCGGCGTCCGTCTAGTGTAATCGGGCCGTAGTGCATCTCGGGCGGAATTGCGCATGCGTACCGAGTCCGGAACGCAGCGTCGAAATGCATCGTAGAGAAGCTCACAGCGATCCGTGTTGAGACAGGTCAGGGAAGCGTCGCTCAAGTTCACTCGCAAGAGGTTCCAGTGCTCGTCTCCTGACTGGCACGTCACTGTTTAAAAAAATACCCAGATCCTGCCTCCGGTGAGCGCCTCGTATTCTGTACCAATTGTATCGCCACTGCGGTGTTCGCACGGTCCAGTCGCCTGAAAATAAGTCGCCAGCTTTCAAAAAGGAAGCATCAGGTGAGAGAATGCATGTTGGCTTCGTCCTAAAATTATCGCCCAAACACAACTCGGGCCTTTCTTAATTAACGCTCATTCACATGAAATGATTTCGGCTTTCACTAATGTAATTGTCAGAACTTGTTGTGGTAATTCTCACTTTATTTTTACATGTCCGTGGTATTTAAAATTGATCACGTATTTTTCAGTATGTAATTTATATACTGCAAATTTTTGCAGCGTAATTCTTTGTAAATCCAACTTCTTGGCGGAAAATATTTAAACGATTCTGACACTTCAACTAGCAGACATTGTGATTTTCAATTATTTGTTGGCAATTATTTTCCTTTCAGGAAATTCCGTTGCTGATATTGTATTTGTTTGTGATTGCTTGTTCTTGCTTATCTGTTAGCTAACAGCACAACCCCCCCCCCCCGCCGGGCCACTTCTCCTTAAAAATGCAAATTTTTTCTTCCTTGAACCTAGTTCTGGCCGAGCCTCAAGAATTCTGAACAGCCCTTGTGGTGTTGTGTTTCTTACAGTAACCATTGCATATTTTGGGTCAAGGGCTCCGTTGATTTTTTGTGTAGGAAAGTTTTACTTTCAGGACTTAGGTTACATAATTTTTCCACCCAAAAATGTAGTCCAGCTTCAATTTTACAGTTCTGTTCTTTGTTTTAGAGTTAATTAATTTTTATATTTTAATTAGTTGAGTACAAAATATAAAGTAGGATCTGAATAATTATTTTAAAATTAAATTGCAATACATAAGTTTACAACACTAAGGAGAACTAGTTAAATAATGCAATGTTTTAAATTGCAATACATAAGTTTACAACAATATGGAGAACTAGTTAAATAATGCAATGTGGAATTTTGGTTATGATTTTTAAAAACTTTCACAGAAATATAATCATGTCAGAAAATGTCATAATACACTTCAGGATGTATGTCATTTTTCAGACGCAATGAAATGAGGTTATAAATAATGGGAACGATAAGATTTACAATCGAACAAGTTGAAATACATTCAACTTAGTAAGATTCTTATATCAATGTGCAATAATTATAATGGATAACTTGAAGGCAAGCTCTGGCAAAGTTTAATCACATACTTTTTTTTTATTTGAGGGCGAAATAAGTTGGCTTAAGTAAATACGAGCGCTGTGATGGAGTGGAACAAGCAAAGATTACAAATTTAAAATTAAATTAAAACAAATGTGAGAACATAGTTTTGAATAATTCATGTGAGTTAGTCTTAGGTTATGTTTCGTGGCATGCAATATAATACGCATTTTGAACAAAAATAAAACACTAATATGGAATTAACTACTGTGGAGATAAATTACGAAACTTACCAGTTGTGTCTGACTGGCGGAAGTTGCATTTTGGTCAGCTGGAGAAAACTGGGTCACTTTGCCTGCAAATCCACGTTGCATAAATAAGTGTTTTGTCAGCAGAATTAAGCTTGAAATCTCGATCACATTTTTTATTTAACCGTTCTCAGTGTTCTGTCCCCTCACGTCATTAAACATTGTCCCCACCTTCTTGCTGTTGCAAATTTTATTTCGTTACGAATTATTGATCGCACATTACATATCACTGAAGAATCTATTACCGCCGCCATGTTGTTCAAAACAGGCGGAAGTGTAGATGTGCGGACATTTTTAATCAGACTTTTGTCATATCTTGTGAGAAATTTGTTGCTCAATTTGCCCGATATTTAAATATTCGTTTTTCGGTGCAAGATGGTGGAATCCCTACGTGCCACGGAGACATCTTGACACAGTATCAGGTGTCGAACCCTCCAGGTATGTCGACCTACTTCCGCATCCTCTGTTCTTCGAAGTATTTTCACTGAAGCAGGAAGAAATCAGGCGAAATAATCAATTAATATATGCATTTCCGATCGGAACTTTTCCTACTGTGCTCGTGTCGCGTAAGTGTGCCGGAAAAGTCCATAAGTAGGTCACGTTTTGAATTTGTGAATAATAAGGACAAGATGGTGCGGTGTTGGGAGATGAAGCTAATGGACAGGATTTGTGTCGTTTGTAAAACTGTTTGTTTGTTTGCTTGTGTTTTGTGTCTAATTCGAACTGTATTATTTACATTCGTGTTGTTGGACCCACATATGGTGATGCTATTTGCTTGTGATAACGGACATTCAGCTAACGAATTTGCTCACAGACATTATGTGATTACAGGAATAATGATGATGACGCAGGTATTAATAGTTATAATTATGATGTAATTCGGATTTGATACTTTCATTTGACTGTATTGGTATTTTATCAGCCTCATATTGAAGTATCACTTTAAATATTATCCTGGCTACTGCAGGCATTGGAACATAATGTGGGTCTCTTGTGTATTCCGATTCAATACGATCTCCATGCTGTACATACATAGCTTCTTTACATGTTTTGATGATGTGTTAATGCTAATCTGTCATTGTTTGTTCCTCTGATCTGAGTGCAGTTCATTTATTTTAATTTACGTTGTCAGATCAAACGGATTATTGCATTCCGATATTTGTTGGCAGGGCGTTGGTCGAGACAGACACCTTCTTCTACGCCCCTTGCAATTTGGACTTTGCTATTAGGTCAGGCCAGGTCAGGTTATTTATTTTGCAAATTTCAATTTTAATGACAGTGTGTGTGTTCCTTGTGACGTGTTTTACCTTTTGCTCGCTGCCTGTTTTTGTTGGTGTTTTCCTTCTTAATGTCTTGTTGTCTTGTCACACCGACACTAAAAATGTCGGTGGCCGTGTTGGTGTGGTTTTTGTCTAGTCTGCCTTAATTTTCTGTTCTGTTTCCAGGTGTTGTTATGTGTGATGTGATTGCAAATTTTACAGGTTAGGAAAATAGAAACTGTGGCCTGCTCCAATTGAATTGATACAAATTACAGTGAAATTGTTAGCTGTGGGGTGCAGGTAGATAAAACTTGGCTTACGCACGCATTTTGTGAGAGGAGTGGCGTCTCTTTTGCAGCAAATCGCTTGCTTTGTGCCACACAGACCCCCACCGCCGCCTAAATTATTAATCATTAATGTCAGGCGTGAGGTGTCGTGTCTCCTTGCCGTCCTCGAACTCCATGCTTAACTGGCTAATTAGCCTCATTGATCAGGACCCATCATGAGAAGCTGATAGTCTCTCAGCTAGTCCAAGAATTGGACTCATTTTATGGAAGCGGAATGTCCATTACCTTGTTCACAACAGCCCTTAATCAGTCCCTACCCAAAGGCACGTGCTTCACGAACAAAATTCTGTACGCACTTTTCATTTCTTCCAAGCATGCTGCATGTTTTACCCATCTCACCCTCCGTCCTCTTTGAAGAGTACAAGCCACTTCGCCTGTTCTATCGAAATGTTTTCCTCAGTACTCTCTTCTCAGAATCCTTCAGGCTTTGTGAGACGCCATCTTGACATAAGTATTAAAGCAACAACGCTCTTAACTTTACGTCTGTTTACATCAGTGATCACTAGAAATCTACTGCTTTAAATGATAGGGCAGACTTTGTTCCGGGTGGTTTACATTGGCGCGTCTCAAATGTTCAGTGCAATCACATACGTGTTGGCATCCCGACCGAATCACATGTGAAGATGCATTACAGTTATGAATTACAGGCTTCAGTCTTAAGAAAAGAGATTTTCATGAACGTATTTCATATCTGATGTAAGAAGTAGCCTCATATCGCCAAAATTTGGTGAAATTTTTCTCAGCGTCGTACTGAAATGTATTTGGAGCCGGATAATCCCGAAACCCTAACTTTAAACCCCTCATTTGGCAGTCAAGTGGTGAATTAAAACTTAGTGAAAGAAGGCTGTCTCCTGGGTTTTAGCACCGTGTAGTCTGGTGGAAGTTCACCAACGTTTCGGAGGTCCTTGCCGCCTCCATCATCAGGGTGAGGAGTGACTCATCGGCGCTACAGCCCAGCAGACAGCCATATTCATACTAACCGCCGTGAGAACCTCAGATCCTGCTTGAAACTCTGTGCAGTTTGTATTAACTTGGCTTAAGTGTGTTTAATGTTTTCTGTTGTATGGGACGGACAGATAACCTTGAGTCGCTCGTGTCTGAAGTGACGATCGCTTGCCTGCACGATCTATACAAAATAAATTTCGTCACTCGTTATTTGTCTGCAGCAGATGTGATTTTCCGTGGTCTGTACATCGAAACGAATTAACATGGTCTGTTATTGGTTAATTTGTACATTTTCATTACGTGCCCGTGCGATGAATTTCAATGAAGCCCGACGTAACTCCGTGCAGCCTCGGTTAGAGCAGAACGTATTTTGATCACGTCTTTGTTTCGAATGAACTCGGTCTCGTGGGGTGAGACGATGTGTGTGTGTGTCCTGGGGGGGGGGGGTGTCCATGAATCAGCAGTGTCACAGTTTGACAGGATAGCGGAAACTGCCCTTGTGCAATTTGCCGTTCAAGCGGTGGTCCGGGGCGTACGCCTGCCATCTTCGTCGCAGGCAAACCTCATGGCTCCAGGACGTTGCAAAGGGGCGTCACATGTAACTTAAAAGTAGGCTCGTTCTTACTTTTGTTCGTCGCGGCGC
>NW_019060329.1:148046-160513 GCF_000696155.1 Zootermopsis nevadensis | reverse complement strand
CGGAATCACAATATAAGTCCCAGTGGTTTAGTTGAGTAGCCTGGTTTGCAAAGGGTCCCGGGTTGGATCTTAAAATAAAATTGCCACCGTAAAGATAATTTACTTCCGACTAAATTGTATGGCAGTTGGGCTAATTTTTTGGTCTTGAATCATTAAGAAAAACGAATTCGATGGATGTCGTCCAAGAAATTCGCAGGCAGTCGCCCGTGGACGGGAATAGAGCCGTCAGCCCTTGGGTCGTGCCGAAACTTGATGAACGTGAATGACGATGATAGGGAAACGCGAACGCTTATGTGAAGTGCCCTGAATGTGTGACGCTGGACCAACTGGAGATGTTTGAATAGCCGTGAGGGGGTGACGTCGCACTCATTTCCTTTCGCTAACTGCAGCTGAAAATGAATCGTCTGACGCCCGTCGTCGTCTTGTGCAACGCGGTTGACTGCCAGGGATGCCCTCGAGGCCCTGACAAGCTTCCGGTTTCACCAGTAACCAGACTCATCATCGGCTTTGCCGGAGAAACTCCTCCTTCTGCCTTGAAGAATGTTGCCAGGTTTGATTTCACATTCTCGATCTGGCGAGTCTGAAGTCGGTTCTCTTCTGGGATGTTGCGCTTTGCAGTGTGGTATACACTGACCGACGTTTCGGACGTGCTTGGTGCCTCATCGCCCTGATGGTGGAGGCAGCAAGCGCCTCTGAAACGTCTTCCAGACTGCTGTATCCACTGGTGTAGTGACGTTTGGAACCGAAGAGTATTTTCAAGATCAGCGGAAGTGAACACGAGGCGGGAACCAGGCTTCATTCAGTTACGTAGCGGTTAACCTCGTGGTAGTCGTAGATCAAGGTCCTGGCTGCTGCAACTCCGTTGTGGTGCCAGCTCTTGCAACACTGACCTCTGACACTTTCGGCAAGAGGTCAGTGGTAGCTCACATACGTGTGCCACATGTAGGGTTAGTGGGCACTGGTTTGACCAAGGTCGTAAGGCGGTCGGATGTTTGGGGATCTCGTCCACTGTACTCGGCAGGTTGCCTATATGACATTTGTGGTGCAAAGTCTACCTTGAAGAGCTGCTTGGTACTTCTTGGATGATCTGCCCCGAATTTTGTAATGCGGTGTCCCTGCCCAGTGTTCGCCAAACGTTATTTCTGTAAAGCTCTCTTTGGAGAGTGGCTTCTATAACCGTACAAGAAAAGCACATCGCCTATCTTTATGTTTCGCGTAATTGTCTGTGTTTTGTAAAATAGTCTGGTTCGTGGTCATTGCCTGGGTGTGTTTAATCGGCCAAAGATTCGTAACCCCTGGAACTACCTCATGGGATCGTTGGCCTTTGACTTAACATCTGTTCACTTTTTCGCCGTTGTTGGGTCGCGGAGAATTTTTCGCCCAACTGCCTCTATGATCGACATAACGCGTTTTGAATTTGAATCTGCACTTAGCCAGTCATGATCAGAAATGAAGCATTAGGTTTATTAGCATTCGATTGCATTTGGGGGGGGGGGGGGACTGTCAGTAAACAGGAACAGAACAGATCTTCTGATGATACGCGTAGTTTATCGTCACCATTGTAATTATTAAAGATAATATTTCATTTTTAGAATTACAAAAATTTATTCACCACACTGAGAAACGTGTTTAAACATTTGAAATTTAATCTGATCATTAGTATCAACGTGATGTCACTGATTCTTTCTTCATATCATCAAAGCTTCGCACCCATAAAAATTTACAAAGACCGAGTTCTTGTGAGCTCACTCTGTTTATAAACACTCACCACAGCAGTTTTCAAATTAAAATCACACGAGAGCCATTTTAAATAAATATGACGACGTGAAGTGAGCCAAATCCAAATCCATTTTACGAATGGTTCCTCTTCTGTTTCAGGGAGGCGTCCGTTTTGTTGAGGTCGTGCCAAGGAGCGCGAGGCACTATGACGACAGAAATTGTTCCATGGGCGAAGTAATTCACAGGTGACATCTACCGGATATTTTCGACCATGCGTCAGGTAGGCAATGCAATGGTTGTTCCTTTATTGAAGCTAATAGGGCGGATCACATGTGAGAGTCGGTATTGCAGCCTCTCACTTGCCCACATTCGCCTAATCTCTTGTTGCAAAACGTTCTCCAGTCTTTGCTCTCGTCTTACGTCGAATCACAGCAATTTTAGAACAGATTTAATTTTAAAACACTGTCACTTGGTTTTATTTTTTAATTTACGTATATTTTTAGACTAGTTTTAAAAATGAATTAATTAGAAAATAAAATACAAATTATTTCGCTGGAAAGCACCGCAGGGGCACTGAAGAAAGAAACATTTCAAGATGAACTTTCTTTCTGCTCAAAAGAACCCCCAGTTGCAATCCCGACCCTGCAGGAGTTATTTATCATTACATTTTATATTTGCTAATGCCCTCGTTCTTTAATAATCCGCTTGAAGACAGAGTCCCTTTGTATTACTTAAGTTCGCCCGAAACTCGAGAATGAATTAGATTATGAATGTTCGTGAGTCAGTGACGTTTATTAGATATGGGATTTGTGTCTTCTGTCGGGAAATTTTCGTCGTGTGGCCGCCCTCGTTTACTGAATTGCTTTTTCACACAATGGAAATTAAAACAGCTCTATGCCAACTTTTGCCGTAGTCAAGAGTTTTTAATATTGTAATTTTTAGTGCCAAATCTAAACCCACATAGCGCGAAGGAAACTTTGCCGCGCTGTGTTCATTAATAATATAATTTGAAGGCTACAACACACAGCTTTTTCCCTTGTCATGTCTTCTGGAAGCCACGTAATAACGTATATAATTCAGGCTCTGGCTGGAATTGGGGGTGGGGGGGTTAGTTTGTAACGAAAATATTCCTGGTAATATCCCTGACCTGTCTCCGAACCTTCATACTTTCGTCAGTGATGCACAAGTAGACGAGGGTTGCCAACGTAACAAACTGTTTCGGATTCAGAACTCCAGGCTGCCGCCAAAAGATGTCAGGACCATGCAGAAAACTTATCCGTGGTCCCCATTTGACTCTCGTGGTAGACGTCGAATAGAGGCGGGAAGGTTTGGTCTCAATTTTACCCTTCGCTCCTTATAACACTCATATGGGCATGCATAAGCCTAATCGAACGCACGATCTACCCACAAACCCTAAATTTGTATCTGGCCCTCTCTTATTCTCTAAAATGCATTCGTCTGTTTCGGTGGAACGCGAGTTAAGACGTTCTTGGCCATCTGCTGGGGAAGAGAGTAAGTTTTTGTAGTTTGGGGTGCTCGTGTTCCCGCGATTATCGATACATTTCTATTCGCGATATCTCGTTTCTGCTTCTGAAACTGCAGTATCCCAACTGAAGTAATGTTTACAGATGAAAGCACTTTCATAAAATACGTAACAAAAGTTTAGGACGTATTTTTTATGACTCGGTGAATTTGTTAATTTGCGTCTGGGAAAACTGCGACATATTTGAGGGAACGAAGTAGAAATATTTGGGTTTTTTCGGTAGTTTATTAGGACTGAAAAATTACGCATTTAAAAAACATGAGCTTCGCCATAGGAACAACCTTTCTCAGGTCCACTGATTCTTTATTCGCGATGAAAGAGAATTCAAACAATCACGTGGAGCTAAAAGAATTAAACAAGTTAGGAAAGCTGTGTTGTAAAAGTTCCATGCAAACGGCGGTACGAACACTAACCAGATTGCGCAAGAGATGTGACGTTTTCGCGGCGATTAATTTATCGATGTTTTTGTACTGATAGGCGACTAGCAGCGTTACGAAACCCGTCCACATTGCATTAGAATTCAGAAAATCAGCATCGGTACAAACGGAACTCGGACCGACACTTTTTGGTGTAATCCTTGCGTACCAAATTTAATCCGAATCCATTTAACAGCTTCGAGCATGAAATATGCGGACAGACGCTGCCTGTCCTCTATGCTCAAATAACGTAAGATGAGTCCCTCTGGTACGACGTGATTAGGGAAGTATTTTGATTTTGATTTTAATTAAACTCTGGAGCAGTCAAAGTTCTTAAAATCCTGACCGTCTAAAATGGAGGCTGCCTTCTGGGCTGTGCGCCGAGCATCCAGGCAGAAGTTTGAAATCTTCTATCGGCCAGTAGACTGGAATGCAGCGACTCGTAGACTCCTCTCTTCACGCACTCTGTGATAAACCTAATTTAATTGATGATGGTTTAATATTCGTCTGTCCTCCTTTCCTCCATTATTTGTTAAATTATCTATTTTGTTCCTTTGTCTCGAAGTTTCATATGACCGAGGTAGGAGCGTTCTCAGCGATGATGGCAAAATGCAGTTTTAAAAATGTCGCTGCTTAAGTAACTACGTGTAGGTTTAAATAAGGCGATGTGTGTCTTATTTCCATTACGTCAAATACGTAACCCTGGAAATCTCCGCGTAATTGAGGACCTTTTTTTATTTCATCCTTTAAGAGGATTGAACTCGTAGATGATAAAAAGTTATGGACGCTTGCTGGTGTGTAAAAGTGCGCCTTATTGTTACGTTGACCCGCAGCGCACGACAGATGACGGCGAAGGGTTCGGACAGGACATGTTCTTCGCTGTCGTTAGGACTATCCAATGGGGAGGGTCCGTGCAAGATCGGTCCATAGCAAATTTGGTTTACATTTCAGTGCATGTCATGTTTGGCGAGGGGTAGGTAGACGAGTTGTGTAATTACTTCCGTGAACTCGTACAGCGGATCCCAAAACTAAGAAAATTAGTTTCTCTGCTTCAGATGTTGTTTTCCTTTTGTACAATTCGTATTATAAAATCTACTGTTTTCCTTCTGTCTTTATTCCCATTAACATAAACGCAGATGCGAAATGCTCGCATTAGGCAAACGAGATTTTATAATTACTTTAAAACCCTTAGATTTCAGTCTTTCTCAGTGAAACAACATGGCAGGCCGCGCATCTGGGTTTTCGCTGCATGATTAGAGACTCGCGGTTTGCGTGTTCGAAACCTGCAGTTCCCTCCCGTGCCTAGTATCGAGAGCCACTCATTGGTTGCACCGCTGTCAGGGGTGCACGAAGCCCTAAGCGCCGTCTAAATACGTGCAAAACGTTCTGAGGGCGCAGTGGTGGAGGGTTCGTAAAATTACCGTTGTCTTGTCTTGAAGTGACTGCTAGAAATATTAGCGATTCTTTGTCAGATTAGCCGGTTCGTGGATCACGATACGAACTCGGGCCTTCTGGTTACGAAGCGGTCTCTGTTTTATGACCCGCCGAATGCCCGGAGGGGAGTGTTTGTAGCTGTTTAGATTCTCGGGTCCATTCCCAAGTAATGGATAATAGTCTAACTGTAAGCCAGATTGTCAGTAAGAGAATGAGTGATCTAGGCTCCAGATAATTCCTAAATCATTTTCATTTTCAATTCATTTAAGATCTAGAGGAGGAAGCTCTTATTGTGTAACTTTGGAACAGATTTTGTTTCAGACTTTATTCAAGTTTGAATCTAAACCCGTAATTAATGCTCATTGCCAAACTCCGAATTGTCTTCTTTAAAGTTCTACATTTGACTCTGCGAGATTTACTAATCTTCGTTAGTTAGGGCCTGCTCCAGAAGTTTTCTTGGAAGATTCTTGGACAAGGAAACATCCCGAACGTGGATTTGCAACCCTTTGAAGCCGAAACTCTTCCGAATAATATTTAAGAATTCGGTCCGTACCGCGAAGAAAACACACCACTTCACCGAATATCAACTGGTTAACGCTGATTAAGGAATTAATCGCTGTTTACCGCGGGGCTCGTACGAAATCCGTCGCTGTGATTATCTTCGAACTCACCGCAAAGAATTATTGATTCTTGAAGCAGGCGGAACACTGACCTACCACCAGAAGTGAAATTTACCTTTTCGTCGGCTCTCAGACATTCGTGTTTGTCTCTTCTCGCTGGGGTTTGCCCCCGTCAGATGTCTTTTTCATCCGCTTCTCCGTCTGTTCGCATGTTGACGACTGGCCGACGACTGAACGAATTTTAATCAGATTTGGTGTGCGAAAATTTGGCGACACATTCAAGTTTTAGTCGTTAGATGGAACGTTAGCGAAGAAGAGACCTACATGCGTCGATGCGCCCCAGATTGACCGGGCGGGGTATCATCCAGGCTTCCTTGGACACAATGGTTAACAATCGTTGCCTCGGGAAAAGGTCAAAGGTCATATCCTGTCGACTGCTCTGGAACCGTTCCCCTGGCTTGTTTTCTGTGACGGTTCTGCAGAAGCTGATAGTATTTCAGGTGGTCGAAACAGAACCTGGTTTGCCCCTGTCGAGAGCCAGTTGAATCCAGTCCGACGTCGAAAACCGTATTTAAGATCGGTTTTAATCTGAGCGACTTACAGCTTCTTGAAAAAGGAGTTTGTTATTTAGCGCTAAGATGGCGGCACCTGGCCGCCGGCGTTGACTGTGCCCTGACGCCTCATCTCATGAAACGCAAAACTGGCTTTGATCTGTTCCTGCAAATAAAGCTCGCGTCTTCTCCCGCGATTTCCCGTTTCATTAACGTAGAAAATGTAAGCTCATGCACTCACAAGCAAAAGCCACGGGCGTGGGTGTTTCGCTGTGTTTGTAACGGGAATTCGTCAGAGTTGCAGATTCGATTCTCGCTGACCATTGGAACTTCGAAGATGGTGGATGCTGTGGGGGTGTTGCTGCTCGCCGAGGTTTAAGAGCACTCTTAATGAAGTGGGATGGGTGGGTGCCGGTTGGATTCATCTGGCTCATGGTAGGGTCCAGTGGCGATCTCTTGTGGTCACAGTAATGAAACGTCGCTTTCCATAAACGGCGTGTAATTTATTGAGTAGCTGAGCGACTGTTAGCTTCTCAAGGAGGGCTCTGCCCCGTGGAAGTAGTTTGGCACTATAATTATCCACCCCCCACCCCCCTTTGACACGGATATATCCGTGTATAACTCTCAAAATCTATTTTTTCCAATTTTACCGATTTCTGGTTCCACAGATCTCGTGTCGTCAATTTTATATTTAGGTATTTTCGTGTTTTCAAAATCCAGAAGTAGCTTAGCTCGCTGAGATCCTTCTGGTGTCTGTTGCAAGACTTTCCTAACTTCGAACAGACTCAAAATTGTTCGCCGCGTAGCCATGTTTGTGTAACAGCTGAGTTACACCGCAGCGCTTCGAAACATTTATAACTACTGAAATTTTACATTTCTCGCTTCTGTGCCTTCTTTTGTTTTTTCTCCTGTTTGTTTGTAACAGACGTCCAGGTGCACTTGAACATTCCAACATGGCCGCCAAATTACTTTTGTTCGTTTTCAGTCTACGACTGTTTTGCAGGTCTGTGGCCACACGTAATTTCAGGGCCCTGTAGGGGTCGTACAGTTGCAACCTCGGCAGTTCGCTCATGCGCCTCGTAATCACTGATTTTGGAAAATTTAAATGTGCAGTTTAGCACACACACAGACCTCTATGGATTCCTGAAACGTGTTAGATATTTCCATGGCTTATTTTGTGTTCGGGCGATAAATCATTTAAAATTTTAAAAATAAACTTTGTGGGGGGGTTGAATAACCGCCGATCTGGAACTGTTGCTTTCGACCATTCGACTATTTAGGCCTATGTACAACTAGTGAAATTGAACGTCATTAAATGAATCCAAGCCTCGAAATGGACAGCCCCGCTATAATCCTTGCCACATGATGACTTTTGGATGACCTGCGCGCAAATGATTCGCTTATCGTAAACCAGGGTTTTGTTATCAGGCGTGAGCGGAGACTTGAAAAAAATGTCCGCTGGAACAAACTCTGCCGGCCAGGAGGAAATGCACTAGGTACTGTTGTGTTGACGATGGCTGCCTTCTGGGCAGGGCATCGCCCTGGTGATGGAGGCAGTAACCACATCCGAAACGTTGGTAACTACTGACTACACGGGTTGAGAGCCCAAGACAGGCCATGATAACGTGTTGAATTTTCAAGAAATCCGTCGCTGTTTTTACCAAAGGAAAGTCGGGATTGGGATGTCCCCGTCTTCTGCAGATTTGCTGGCTTGCCGTTTGTAACGCGATGAATGTTCCTGCCTCGTCGACAGCGCATCGACCGGTAAGAGCTGCCACCGCTCTAAACCAGAGTCGAATTTTGGCATGAACTCTCTGGATCGAAATTATTGCTGCATTAAGCTATATATAGCATGGCGCGTGCTTCTTTTATTCTGACTGAACCCAACGTCGCCTGCGTGCATTTACAGAGTTCGGCGTTCACGTGTCTCAAAGCCAAACAATGTCTTGCCCTGGGCTGTCCAGTGTCGGTGCGTTTTATATACACGACGTTTCGGCTGGGCTTCAGGCCGTTGGTTATCATTATGATGACTGATTTTGTTTTAAATTTCACGTTGGCCGTCAGACCACCGGGACACCGAATAGCGTACCAAATACTGTGCAGAAGGTCCCGGGTTTGGTCCCAACCGTCGCCATTAATATTACAAATCGTCGCACAATTTAAAAGTCGTCTTTTTATTTTGTGACGTAGTGAGTCATATTTGATGCTGTGTTCTTGCTGGACGAGAGATGACGGAACTTGGGAGCTCTCGGAATCGGATGAATGTCACCTTACATAATGTCATAATTATTTGTTTAAATCTTGTCAGTCTAATCACAATAAAATTCCTATTAAATATTAAAATATTACTATAATTTTTAATATATTTTAAATATTTAAATGTTAATTATAGTAATATTTTAATATTTAATAGGAATTTTATTGTGATTAGACTGACAAGATTTAAACAAATATATATTTATCACAATATGACGCAACTTTATCATCTAATGTCATAATAGTTAATCGTGAATCTGTGCTTTCGGGCAACGTACAATTTCATTTTCGTGGCAGACGTACGTGGGGAGGAACATGGCGACCACACAGAAGAATTTTCGTTTGGTGAGATTTCAGGTTCTCACGGCGACGGAAATGAAGGGGGACCTCCTGTCTTCTGTAGTCTGGTAGAAACAGACAAGACGATTCAGAGGTGTTGACTGTTTCTGCCACCAGGGCGATGAGTAAACGGTAATCAGCTCAGAAAAGCGTCTACCAGGCTTTACGGTATAACAGACAGCCGACCAGGTTCGAATTTTTATTTGTTTGTAACGGCTGAAAGTGCCGGAATGTTGTCTGGTAGTGTTTAAAAAATATCATGCAAAATATGAGTGGGAAAATGGTGACCGTCGAAATGATTGAGGTTATGTTTTCAGGCTTTCGTACGCAACACTAAAGGATTCGAGTAAAAACAGACCAATATAATATAATAAAGAAACAGTTACAAATTTAAAACACGTGTAATAATGAATCCCCCTCCCCCCCTCCTGTCCCAGGAACGTCATCACAAGGAAATGCAGCTCGTCCCAGCGAATTTACAGCTCTCGTGTTCAAAATGGCATCCGAGAGAGAGGACGGGGCGGCCGAGAGAGAGGAGAGGTGACTGGGGCAAGAGTGAGCGAGACGGAAAATGGGTCAGTAGTGTCGAGTCTAGCCTAGTTATCGATCGGTGCCGCCAGACAGCGCGATGCTCGTTTACTGCATAAAGCGCGAACGATACAAGGCGACAGGGCCCCATTGTTGGACGATGGACAGTGTTGCAGCTGGGATTAATCACCTTTTTCATCTTCTTACGACTTTTAAGTTGCAAAGTTTAGAAAGACTGTGAGTCTCTCTCTCTGCCGAAAATAGGTTCCAGGCTTATATAATACACCGTGGAATTTTAAAACATGCCACTGGCCGTTTTCATGAATTTAAATTGATTTTTTAACGTTTTAAGACGTAGAAACGGAATTGATCTGTTCTGGTTCCGTATTCAACAACGTGGTGACGTCATAAAGCCATTGAAAACGAAGCTGTTACGTCACTTCCGGTGTCCTCTTCTGTTCGGGGTTTCAAGTGTGCGCCGTCTTGAGCCACTTCTGCACACAAAACAAATCCAGTACGTTATTACCCCGGGGGAGGGGGGGAGGGGACACGAAGTACTCTTTATTTTACGCAGTTGTTCGGAGCTCTCCAGACTTCCGCGGAGAATGTTATCAACTATTATTATCGCACTTCGACAGTTAACCCTTTGAAACCGAAGCTAATCTGGACATTATTGAAGCTTTCAGTCCGTACAACAAAGGAAACAACACAAAACCAGTGATTAACGCATTTCAAGGAAATGTTCATTGTTTTTACAGAAAAATTTATGAGTTATTGATTGTTGAAGCTGATAGTACGTATAGTTACCGTTAGGTTTTAAGAGGCGCTCTGTCTTTTAGTGTTAGCCTTCGTGAAATGTTGCTCGACTGTACGTAATATCGTCTGTTCCTTTATTTTCGACGACCTTCACTTGGTATCGTATAAATAGAAACGTATTGTATTGAGAGCGTCCTTCGCGTGTGGTTATGACACAGGACATCGTAGCAGAAGCGGTTAAGTTCTGAAGTTTGGGACGATCACATCGTTCCTTTTTTGGACACACGAGGAGATTAAATCCTCAGAATTATCTCTTACGGATTCAGTTCAGAATCTTATTTTGGTGTTAGAAACAAGGGAAAAGGACTGAAAGAATGTAAGACTTGAGGTTCTCACAGCGGTGAGTATGAAGATTTCTGTCTTCTGGGTTGTTGCGCTGTGTAGTCTGGTCGATGTTTACCAACGTTTCAGAGGTCATACTGCCTCCATCATCAGGGCGATCGCCCTGATGATGGAGGCAGTATGACCTCTGAAACGTTGGTTAACATCGACCAGACTACACAGCGCAAGAACCCAGAAGACAGAAATCTTCATACTCATCGCCCTGAAGAAGGAAGCAGTATGACCTCTGAAACGTTGGTTAACATCGACCAGACTACACAGCGCAAGAACCCAGAAGACAGAAATCTTCGGCTGGAAGAATGTTTGGCGTAACAATTCGGTGACAGTTTTGTCTTGCTGTACTAAACGTTTATGGAAACATCCCTGAACCTAAACGCACTCAATGTTCTGGAAGCGGCGAGTTTCCGTGTCAGCCATCCAAATACAACTCAGATGTTCCGGTGTTGAGCGACGTCTCAGGCCGCCCGCCGATGCTCTCTCTCCGGGTCCAGTTACTCCGCTGTATCTTTCATCCCCGCTATCCTGGCACGTCCTGGCTACTCCACAGTTCCAGATACAATCTGTGTGTATTCCGTGGGTCTCGTTAGGTTCGCACTTGCGTTTCGACGCCAAGATTATGTGCGTCCGGAAGGTCGTGACTCTGTTTCTCGAATGGCGGTTCATATGGTTGTGACTTTTCCCTGATCGGCGTGCTTTTACTAAGGGACAAGAAGGGTTCTCTCTAAAGAGTATCTTCATTGCATCTGTTTTAAAATTAAGACGTATTCGTGTACCTGACGCATTACTCAGGACACAGCGGCGCGGTTAAAAGTCGACTCTCGCTCAATTTCATTCCGGAAACTGGCGCTGTCTTCAACGTCGGTCCTCCGTCGTTGCGGGAACAAGGCGTCCATCGCCCATGTCGGTCGTCGGGATATCCACATAACAGTTCTTACACTAATCCGCGTAGTTGCTATGCGACCGCGGTCGTGTTTTGTTTACCTTTGTATCTCGCGATACCACTGGCTTAGAGTGGCGTCACGTCGCCTTCCAGAATGTAAAGTCGCCGGTGAAAATGTCACAAGACGTTTTCCCACTTCGTTCAGTTGGGGTCCAGATGATTTCAAGACATACTTTAACGTAGACGCGGTCTTGGCGTCACTTTCTTTAAACGTCGGCCGCAGGTCGCACACTGACCTCCCACCACTGCGTTGTGCCCCTAGATCGTCTGTTGCCCCACGTGAGAGCTTCGTTTCGAGGCGAGATTAAGGCTTTGACCGGGATGTTCTTTTGTTAAATCTTATGTGGTACCGCCTGATTCGACTTCTAATGGTTAAGTGAAGTGTTTTCTTCGCGGTACGGTCTGGATTCGTAAATAATATTCAGACGAGCTTCGGCTTCAAAGGGTTAACCAGCTGATTTTCGTAATGGTGAGGTGTAGTGTTTTCTTCGCGGTACGGACTGAATTCATAAATAATATTCAGACGATCTTCGGCTTCAAAGGGTTAATGCGTCCGGATGCTGTGAGTTGCAAAGTCGCGGTCACAACACCGAAGCGCCAACTTGTGGCAGCTTAAAGCAAACCCCCAAGAGTTTGGAAACTAAACTAACTGGGTAACCATGTCACATTTTCCTTGCCTTCTTAGTAAATTACGTAGGCCATGCCTGTGCCTGGTGTCCGTATAGTGTTAGGGCATGCTTGGGCGTGGAATAAAACTGGTGTAGGCTTTTTCTCACGTTTCTTTAATTTCTTGTCGTATCGTAAAAAAAAAGTAAAGTTTGTCCCACTATACGCCATGTAGGCGTTTGGGGTGAGTGGAGGTATAGCTCCTCTCTTCCTTGACCTCGGCACTAGATGGGGGTGAGTGGTCAGCATCACGCCCCGGCCGGCTTTACCCCCGGGAAAGGACCCCGGTACCCATTG
>NW_019060329.1:121728-147969 GCF_000696155.1 Zootermopsis nevadensis | reverse complement strand
CCTCGTGTTTGCCTGCCCCAAATTCCCCAAAGTCGAATTTACAAGTAAAAATTGGAATGGCATTTCGCAGTGCCAGGATTTGTGATAGGGTGTCTGACCGTGGAATAATTTTTGTTACAAGGAAAAAAACCCTTGTGACGTGGCCTGTAAGCGTTCTTTGTGTAACTTTGCATGCTGGTTATTAAGTTATGTTGTCCTGAAAGAGGAAACGCTCGCACGCCCACTCAGAGCTGCTGATATAGAATAAAGCTAATAAGATAATTTGATCCCATTAGAGCTCTATTATATTCCTTGTGAATCTTCATTTGAAAAAAATGTGCAGCGGGGATTGGATTGTGCGTTTCAGCACGCTCCTCGATTATTTCCGTCCTGCGTCCTTGTGACGACAGAACAAACTGCGCATAGCTTCTACGCCTTCATCACCAGTTTCCAGTAACTTACGTCGCCATGGTTACAAGCCTCGTGCAACTTCCGTTATTTGCAAAAGGCTGGGACGTAGGCCATTCGGCGACGCGTAGAATTTCCAAGAATAATTTGCGCTGATTACATGAACGGTGGATGGAATACTGAAACAAATGAACGGCAGCCCGCCGAGAAGGAATCTGCTCCAATGTCGCAGATGGAACTCCGATGTCAGGCACTTCAAAATTCGTGGTTAAAATCTATCCTCGCTGTTAACGTCGTGTCAGAATTTTATTCTAGGGGTTTAGAAGCGCCGACAACGTGAGCTTTGCGATCTCACACGAGTCCGGCCTTTTCAAATTATACGATGAAGTAACAAAATTGGAACAGAATTCAGGCCCTCGCTGCGGTCCGCTGCTGGTGTGGACACTGTTTTTGGGTGATGGCGCGGAGCTCGGTCTAGATGTGTGCTGTATTGCCGACCTGAAGGATGTCAGAAGTGCAGCCAAGAACAGAATGAAACGCGCTGTACACAAAACAATGGTGTACAAACCTCTGTGGTAATTACACATTAGCGATGTCACTCTGGAAAACTGAAGGCCCTGAAGATGAAGACATGGAAAATCTCCGAAACGTCAGTAGTACATCTTTCATCCAGAAATAGGGTTCGCATTAGCGTTGGGTAGGGGAACACCGACATGTTTCTCTGTTTGTTGTTGAGGCGAGACATGGGTCTGTTATGCGCGCTCCTTTGCCGGGTTTGTGACGACGCCCACACATGATTTTCTCCGCCCCCGCAGCCACTGGCTGCCAAATACTAGCGAGATGTGTGCCAGTGGTATGTGAAAATGACCCACTTCGGAATGGCATTTTATAGTCTGTAAAATTCGGTCTGTTTTTAGTGTTAGGCCGGAGACTGTTCCTGAAACTTTATGGCTCTCTCCAGAACGGCTTCCGTGGGAACTTGTACTGTTGTTCCAGATGTCCGTATGTAGGTCCCCTCGGAACTCAAAACTGACCCATATATGAGTTGAAAACACAGATCGCTAACTGCCTACCTACTCAGGCGAAGTGATGTCCCCATGTGGCGTTTCCGATGCAGACCAACTTCGTCATGAAACGAGCGACTAGAGCCGTGCTCGTTAGGCAACTTCTCCGACACAACGCTGAGGCGGGC
Organism: Zootermopsis nevadensis; assembly: GCF_000696155.1. The sequence continues at coordinate 146,390 of NW_019060329.1, read as the reverse complement.
TGTCTAAACTTCAGGCGATATCCATTCTTCGCTTACAAATATAGCAACGATTGTGAATTTTAATTTTTTTTTTTTTTTCCCATTCTGGATTTGTACTTTGTATATTTCCATGGTAGTAAAATTCGTGAGTTTTATTATTAAAAAGCGACAAGTAATTAGCTTAAACCATTAAGCCATGGGTTTGATTCTTATACAACTTTCGCATTTCTGGATGAGCTGCTTCGAATGTTAAAAATTATCGTTTCTGAAGACTTTATAGTTTCCATCTTCAGGGCGAATGTGCGTTTGAGCCTTGGGTTATTTAACGATACGCTTCCAACTACAGAAGTTGTGTTTACAGCGTTAAGAGTGGCGATGTGCAGTAGATCTGTGAACCAGGGCGAAGATGGACCCTTCCTTCTACAGTAAATAGAGGATTATTTCCTCCTCCAAGACGTGGTGACGGGGTTCCCACTCAACGCCGCCATTGTCTTGTCAGGATCCGGAGTTCTCTGCGTTTGCGAGGAATGCGTGTCTCTGTGGGACTTCGTATTTGTGGTTCCCGTACCTAACGGTGCATGACGGAAATATTTGGGGGTGTAGTGTGGCCACATTCCACACGAGAAAGGGTTGGCCAGCGGGTGGTCTCGCAAAATAGCCTTCATAAAGCTTTGAGAACTGGTCAGGCAGGATTCTCGACGAACTGTTTCAGCCAAATTCCCTATTCTTCATGAGCTCGTGGAAGGGACTTTTTAACGCTGTGAATTCACGCCGGTTATAATTGGACGTGCTTATTTGCAGTCGAGCCTTTCCGATTTCGACAAAACTCGGCGTTCTGAACCTCGCCATTTCCACGTTGGTTCATTTCTTCTCATTATAATCGCCATTTGACTGAGGACTAGCTGAATTTTTTTGTCTCTTGAATGCTTTTCTTGGGATCGCTAAGTTTTCGTTTGCAGAGTGATGATGTCGGAGCCCAATTTACGTTGGTATTCGGTGTCAGAGGGGAAGCCCCGTACTCATTGGAGTTTTAGGCGCGTCCTGAAAACGCGCTCTGTCATAAAACAAAGTTTTTGGACGGACAAGGCTCTCTTAATAACCAGCCACATTTTTACGATCCCAACTATTTATGTCATTTTGACTATATCGAAAATATTCATAAAAACGTGCAGGCAATTCAGACCTCTGGGGTGTGTGCCCCATCCAACCATCATTGAAATATCGAGATCTGCTTGCAGGAAGTGGGATCTGATCTTTCACGTAGTTATTGCAGTTTCTTAACTTTCCCTCTCGATTCTCGATTGCAACGAAGCGAAGGCAATTGCCCTGCTGATGCGACAGCTCCCATTACTGACCAGTTCAGCGGGTCAGTATAGAGAGTCTGTGTAGGAGTCATTTGACAGGTACGTCGTTACGATCTCTGTAACGCGTAGAATTCTTTATGAAAATGTTCGAAGCGGAACATGGATCAAAAGTGTGTTAAAACTCTTCTCGTTAATTTGGTTTACGTTATGGTTCCAAAGGATTCGGCAATGTTTGTGTTTTCCGCTGGACGTTTTGATAGTGGCTTTCTGAGTTGTGACGCCATGAACTCTGTAGATGATTACCGACGTTTCGTAGTATCACATCGCCAGGGCTGCCGGCGATCAGCGGTCCTCTGTCTATTTTAGAGTTCAGTAAACAGGACCCCCGTCTTGTTTCTTCTTTGCAGGGGAGTATGGAGGATGGAGTTCCGCCGACGGACACTGACGGCGGCTGGGACCTGTCCGCGATGCGGGAAGACGACTTTGAGCAGCACGTCGTGTACATCGTGCCCGACCTGCCCACGGAGGCCGGATGCCCGAACCGCGCAGAGAGCTCGCTGCCCCGTAATCTGGTGTTGAAGCCGTCCCAAGCCCTCAGCGACGTGAGTAACGACCATCGCTGGTGCTAACATGGCTGCCGCGCGAACCGCCTGATGAATTTTTATCGAGACGGATTTCCCTGAAATTTCGTATCATCGTCATTCTGATGCAGCCTTCTGAAATAATGTTCATATTTCTGGGTACGTCGGTATTTGAGCCGAGGGGCTGGGAAGGGGGCGGGTGCCGCCTGGGATTTACGTAGCGCATCGATGGCGATGCTTAAAACCAGGAACACAGGCAACGCATTAGGGACTCTTGATCCTGACAGTCGCCTAAAATGAGTTTTATTCTAAAATTTTCCTACCGGTGTAAAAAAAATTTGTCGCTGTACATGCAATAATTGTATTGTCATGATTCGGTCGTCAGAGTCTCGTTCGTGAGAACTCTCTGCTTCACGTGAAAGGAAGCGTGATGTTTCATTAAGGTTCGCTTTGCGCTTTGCTAAGATGGAAGCCGCCGCGGATAAGAAATATTTTAACCTCGAGCACCGTAATTAATATTTTCGTTGTTCCAAACAACTTTTTAGACTGCGCTTCATGTTTGCATAGAAATTATTCGTTGTGAACTAAGGATTACAAGCTTTAGACTGCGTAAGCGACGACGCTAAGGCTTCTGTCCGTCCGTCCGGTGCCTTTCAGTCGTGCAAGCGCGCGGTGTGCTGATGTGCCGGTCGGCCCGCACGCCTTATCGAGCCCCCAGCCCCCAGTGCGAGCGCCACGTGTTCCCGTAAAGTTTAATGTGGGAATTTTACTACTCTGAACAGAGGCTAAACCACTTGTTGCTCAGTAGGTCAAATGCGACTCCCACGTCGGGTCGGAAATGTCAAGGGTTAAAACAGCTACCGGAATGCATCGGCCAAATCCGTTCCTTGTTCGTAACACATCTCGTATTTGTTCTATTTATAGCTTCATCGGCTGTATTGAGCGAACTGGCGCTCAGTACTTTCAGTTCTCGGCTAAATGCCTGTATAGAGAAATGAAATAGGCCACGGCTGTCCGTCGAGCGAACTGGGGTTCAGCACACGCCCCCTTTGAATTAGTTGCGTCTCGCGGATGTCAGCTGCCAGAACAGGGTTTTTCGGGCACCTCAAATGAGATTCAGTAATGTTATTTTTCCATCTACGTCTAGGTCTCTCTGTCGGATTTGCTGACCTAACTTCCGCACGTAACTTTTTAGCGAATTCTGTTGGTCAGGCGAGAAAGTAAGGCGATAGGCTACCAGGTCATTGATAATGCAAACAACGATGAAATGTATGTTGTCGTCGTTATACAACTTACGAAGTGCCGTTCTGTACGAACATTGGACGGAACTGCTTTTGAACACTCACGTTTCAGGGGACAGAAACGGAACATTTCTTACAGCTCGGAGTATAAAAGCGAGACGAGTCCTTGCCGTGATCTTGATTCAGGTTGAACTTCAGAATTGACTTCACACTCAGTAGTTATAATGACACTGACGGTCTGCTGATGCTTTGGTTTGAAAGCCCGAAGGGAGATGAAGGCGAGGATAATATTAAAATTGGATATCGTGTGGATTGGATTCATCTGGCCGAGAAAAGGAAGTGGTGGCGCGGTCTAGTGAACACGGCGATGAACCTTCCCAAGAAGGTTTGTCCTTCGTGGAGTTAGTTAGTTAGTTAGTTATGATACTCGTGATTATAGCATTCGACTTTTGTGGCGCTCGTGTTCTGCCGAGTTGCTGTCAATCTCTGGTATAAATGGCCACCTTTGTTGTTGCTTAAAAAGTACCCGAGACTCTGAAATATCAAAGAAAAGATAGATCGGTTTAAATTTAAAAATGCAGTTCGCAAAACTTTAGCATTTACGTTTGCTTAATGTGCCCGACGCCTGTCAGAAATAACGGAGGATTTGCTTGCGTTCATCTCAGTGTCCGCGCTAACAAGGCGCGTCGTTACTAGTTTGTTGACAGTTAGTTAGTTAGTTTGTCGCTGAAAAAGATCTTCCCGGAAGCTGAGTTACAGAAGCGTCGCTCGGGCGTGTGACAAACATGGGACCGAGCAGCCATCCACCTTTTGTGCTCAGTTGTCGTCGTCGTTTGCCCCATTTAACCGCCTAGTTCTGACGAAATCAGGCAAATCAGAAAAGTTGTTTGATGGCGGATAGACGAAGAAACTGCATCTCGACGCTCGGTTTACTCTCGCGAGCCAATAGGAAACGTGACCTTGAGGTTGCACGCTCACGTGCCACTTCCAAGAAACACTTTTGACGAAAATAACAGTTCTCTTGGGTATTGTGTAACTTCTGCGTTTAATGAGCGTCAGAGAAGAGCGAACGACAAACATTTGCATGCGAAACGATGAATGGCATTCAAGATCGCCTTTGATCTTCTTGTTCTCTTTCAACGCGGAAGAAAACAGCTCGCACTCAGAGGAACACAAAAGTTGCGACAACAGATCGTTCTGTAATCCGGACCAGACCGGAAAGTTGTTTCAGCGAACACTGAAACAAAGTGGGCCCGAAGGTCAGGGAGGATAGGATAAGGAAATATAATTTTCTCTTAAAAACCTGACAGTCAGGTAATTTCGTGTCTCTTACGGGACCAGAAGGTTCGTCACCGCCATTAGTTCCTATCCTGAGCCACATGAATCCAATCGACATCCTCCCATTGTATTTCTCATAAATCCATTTTAATATTATCCTTCGAGATATGTATCTTTACCACGCGTTCTACGTGCCGTGCTCATCTCACTCCTTGTTGATTTGATGAGCCTGATAATATTTTGTGCTCAGTAAAAGTTATGAAGTTCCTCTTCGAACTGCATTTCCCAAAATAAGCAGCTCATTCTGGGTTGACTGATGCAGATTTTCACTGCCCCCAAAAGCTTGAATGCAGTTTGAAACTCGCTCTTATTGATACAAGGAGTTACGAGGCGTGTCAGCTTTCTCAGGTATAAAGTGTCGATCCCATGTTGCAGGTGCAAGGTGTGTGGAGTACAGGATACATTCCTACAGGAACAAGATTCGGACCTCTCGTTGGTGAAGTTTATGCCAAGGATTCCGTTCCCGATACCGCGAACCGGAAGTACTTCTGGAGGGTACGTGTGCTCTTACAGATTGACGGCGTTCCACACGCAGAAACTGTGGTTGTACTCTAAAAGATTTGCACAAACTCTGTCAGCGCGTCCCTTTTTAGCATCAGCTGCAGAGGTTATTTGCCGTCGCACAGAGTCCATGGAAGATTTCTGTCTGTCACGTGACCGTATCATCTGGACCTGTAACTTTTGTAATAATTTGTGCAGAAACATCTTCTGAAATCTGGGGAAGACTTAATTTCGTTGTAGGTGAATTGAGAAATGAATGTGACTGTAGAAACTCACGCACCAAATTACAATTATTTTTGGTTACGTTCATGTCCGTGGCGTTCTGAAGTAGGAGCTTTAGTAAATCATGAAGAAATTTGAACAAACCTGGACTCATTCTTTACTGTTTCTTATTAAATACTCAAATTTCACCTCGTTTTTGATTAATACCATTTAGTAGTAAATTAGAGCCAGGGTCTGACTGCAGACTGGATGGTCGGGGTTCGATCCCCAGTTGGGGCAGAGGATTTTTCTACTAGCTTCTGCGTCCAGATCAGCTCCGTGGTCCCCCCAGCCTCCTGTCCAATCAAAGTTGGTACTGGGGGTTGCAGGAAGGTGTGCTCCCTCTTAACTCATGACACCAAGAACTTGAAATTATGTGTCCTTTCAAAATTCCGCTGTCTCACGCGTAATTGAAAGAGAATTTTTGATATACTCTGAAACCATTTTTATAATTTTGCGGTTTCTGTTTGATCACCCGCACTTGACAATGGACGCTCATTCACGTTCCCCTCTCTCTCTCTCTCTGATAATGCCATGTTTTGGGTGATCTCTTATTGATTTCTTTCGCAAGTGACAGACTTCTAAGCAGTAATTCGTAGTGAATATCAAAATTCCACCATTTATGGTTTCATTATCGCAGCCCTCTGAAGGGGCTTGCATATGTGACCTTTTTGTCACATTGGAATCGACCGTGTCTGTTGTTAAGCTCCGTAATGTGAAAGCGTCGCATTCAGATTGGCTTGAAAGGTACGACTTAAGTATCTTTCATTTTTTTCATTTACAGACCTTGGGTCAAAATATTTTGTGGGTGCAGCGTTAAGCGCGGAAGTGACGGCATCGACAAATTCTTTCTGTACATAATTTATGTAATGCAATTTCTTGTAATATAATTTATTTTGGGTCTCAAGAAATTTCTTGTTTCTGCGGCATTGTGCTGTAAATTCTTACAAAACTGTGCAACTTAATTTCATAGTTTCTTATTTTAATTCTTCATTACAGTAAAACCTATCAACTCGGCCATTTGTGTGTACTGACCGTTTACGCAGATCAACTTTTTACAATCTCGTCTGACCGACCACCCCTTCGTGCTGTTCCTGTAATTTGTCCAGAAATTAGATGAAATTCTTTCTTCCCGATCTTGGGTGTCGTGCGAGTCCAATTGCTCGCAAAGTTTGCGCTCCGCTCTTACACAGGTTTTCAGGTGGTCTGGTTCTGAGATTAAAAATGCTGCAACGGGTTCGTGAGTCTCCCCACGTTTTCCTCTTGACCGAAACTGAAATAATCAAATGTCAAAATAAAAAGTTTTAGTTTCTGTTTTCGTGAAACCACAATTAACCGTCGCTGATAGGTTTTACTGTAATAATTTTGACTTGCGGTGTTTTGGCTTCCAATTCTTACATGTTCATGTCTGTTCTGTCTTATTTTCATGTCACCTTCTAACATGTACAATCAGGTGCAAATTAAAGAAGAACCAAGACAATGGCCGAAGGTACTTATATTGATTTCTACTTTACAGTTTATAGCTTTTGCGTTTTATCTTTTTAATTATATTTTATTAACTTGGATTGAATGTTCTCGTCCGTGGAATTAATACGGCGACTTCAGAGCCTTGAACCAGTTCTGTAGACCTCGCTGTCCAGTTTATGTTGACGCACACTCTTTAATGAATGATACATAACTTGGTTGAGAGATATTCATCTCATTGGTTGCATTTAGAACACAAGTCTAATAGAAAGATTTATTCATCTCATTGGTTGCATTTAGAACTCAAGTCTAATAGAAAGATAATGAGTGAGTGGAACAGGTATTCGGTATACTCTGAACAGAAAGTACTTCTCTTCCGAAAGGTATTTTTGCAACGGATTGTCCAGGAGATGATGAATGTGATGATTTAGACCAAAATGAAGTCAAAAGTAGGTTTTATTCGAACATTTATTACTTACCTGAACTCAACATCTGGTACTTTATCTAGGATTTTGTACTTGTTTATCCGCCTTACTTTAGTACGTCAAGAATCGAAACAGAAGAGAATTTGTAGATATGTAGGAATCCGTTGCCACAAAAAGGCGCAGGATTTGGTATTGCTGGAAGTTACGACGTCTTGCGCGCGTTCAAAAGGAGCGGCATGGTGAGACGTTACTGGGTGCGGTGAAGGATCAGTGGCTAATATAATATTTAACTTTCAATACAGCGGTATTCAGTTTCGCACAGTAATTAATCAACATCGCAGGCGTGCATCGTCAAGAGAGATGTTTAATGAGGCGCTTCTTACGGCCTTACTGAAATTCATATTTCCTCTAATATGAGCTATCAAGAGAGAATGCAGCAGTTTTGAGTGGACATTGTCAGTCAGGCTGATTCTTAGACTTGGCTTCAAAATATTCTGCCAGCGTCGCTGATTGCGCTGGATGCTTGGACGACTTGTGTAGAACTGCACGTGTGCGCCCCGATGGGCTGAATGCAATGCCGTGGTCCCAAGGAAGAAGGAAAGTCTGTTTATTAAAACCTTTTAGATCACTTCTGGGACCACCGGTCTGCAGTCGTTGCTGTTCGTGCTCTCAGGTTTTGTGGGTTCCTGTACTCTGTGGTGGTGGCAGTGTGATTGTGTTTTGTTATCACATTTATACCTTATGGCCTCCATAAGCCTTATAATAGTTATTAATTCGACAGTTTTAACGCACTCACAAAAGAGCTTTGGGTTTTTGAATTGTTCAGAGATTCATCAGCAATTTTTCTATGGTACAAGTTAAAAACATGACAGTAGTAATGGTGGTGAAATTTTTTGTTGATAAATCAGTCTGTGATTTGAGAGGAAGAATGTTTGTCATCTTGGTCAAAAGTTAAATCCAAGCGACCACTAATGAAATGGTAGTTTGCTTAACCGTAGGGCCCAAGACAAAAACAGAAGTTAGGACACTTCCGGAACACATTTATTCTGTAGTGAGCGTAAACGTGGAAATTGTTCGCTGTGAGGAAACCGAGAGACTCTGATTTAAATCCTGTCCGAGGTGATGAAAGTTAAAACTGAATTTAAGGAATGGCGGTGTTTGTTCGTGTGTGTGTGTGTGTGTGCTGCAGTTGTTTTAAACACTTTTTTAAAAAAAATTATTTTGAAGTCAACATTGGCACTACATGCATTGTTTGTTTCGCAGGTTTACAAAGACAACGAACTTTTCTATTACATGGATGGGTATGATACCAGTAAGTCCAACTGGATGCGTTACGTGAACCCGGCCTATTCTTCGGCGTCGCAGAATCTTATAGCTTGCCAGTACAAGGTATGTGAAATGAACCTTGACATGAGGATAATGTTAATGTTTTAAGCTCAGTGTCTTCAAGTTTAATATAAATTATGATGAAATACTTTTGTTTTCCGCTTATAGATTTTTCAGCTCGCAGTCTATTTGCATAGAACTGCATGTTCTAATTGCAGTACCTTAATTTTTTGCCATTTTGTTCATATGTGTCTACCTTCAGATGTGATAGCAAATAAATAAATAAATCTGCCTGTGAACTGGACAGCCCAGGTTCAATTCCTTATAGCAGCTGTCGGAGTTTTCTTTTCCCTGCAATGTCTGGAACCTTCATGCCTTATAGAAGTTTTGGGCACTAGGAACAATTTCATTTTTGCTTTACAGTCTTTCAGTTCAAACAGAATAGTGGAAAATATGTGTGGCTGTGGTGTGTAACCATGCGTAAAAGACTTGTGTTAATATGGACCTTCAAACGCGTGAAAGCCATCTGCAAGTCTCTCTTTACAAATTCCCTGTTCCAGATTCAACACAAAATTGAATTTCTTTTGCGGTTTTGGTAATTTGTGTTACTTACTGAACTGTTAAATACCATTTTATCACAGTGTGATATTTTGACGTGTCATGTGACTTGACCTGACCTCTGTGTGTGGACAGATGAACATCTACTTCTACACCATCAAACCGATCTTGCCGAACCAAGAGCTGCTGGTGTGGTACTGCCGAGAGTTTGCCGAGAGGCTTAACTACCCTCTGACAGGAGAACTTATGCTGCAGAGGATACGTAAGGAACGAAAATGCACTAGGACCACGTGTGTCCATACGCAGGAACATCTCCTTTCAAACTAAGAGAAATTTGGCTCTCATGTAGAATGCGTTAAGGAAAGGATTAAAGGAATTATGAAGTGATCTTGGGGATATTTTCAAAAGAAAACAATACCTGACAAAAAGGACCATTAACAGATTTTTGCGTGTTACAGCCTCCATTCCCTGAAATCCGTGCCTATGCCTGAATTATAACGCTGAAATTTAGAGGTAATATATACCGTACCATCATACATCAAACATAAGGAGATGATGACTGTCGGAGGCTAGGGAACTTTTTGAATATAAGTATGAAAAAAGAAAACACACCCCACTTACAGTTAGCAACTCACCAGACTTATAGCCACATGCGAGTGCTGTTAAATGGGGTGCGATGTGTTGTGGGTTGTTGCAGGTCAGCAAGTACAGCAGCAGTCCGCAGCGGTTCCCTCCGATCCTTCAAACTCCAGTGAGAGTAACTGCGAGTCGGCTGATCGCGTTGGTGGATATGAATCGCACCCTGTCCAGATTGTGGTGTCCCCTGGCAAAGAAGTTATGCATATTGGTGGCTATGAGCCACACCCAGCACAGCTTACACCATCCCCCAGTAAAGAAGTGGCAGGCCATGGCTATGAGCCGCGTCCGGCGCAACTTACACCCACAGATGGCTCTGTTCGATCAGATGAGGGGTACCACAGCAATGGCTATCATGATGATGGCTTCACACCACCAGAGGACAGCAGTGACTCAGACAGTGACAACAACTACGTTCTGGACTTCAGGTCAGACTCTTTCCTGTTATGTTTATCTGTGGCTCCGTGCCAGTCCTCTAGGTCATCAACCCAAATTGTGATACACAGAAACAGCTTGTACAGATGCCATTCACTGAATGATTGATCTATTAATTTGGGATCTAATTTACATGTTACAGTTGCACAGTGTGGTGGCAGGTCAAACCTCAAGTCACTCTTCTAACTTCATTGCACTAAGTTTGCGTTTTATATCAAATTTCAGCAAGAAACCAACAGAGAGGGAGACGGCTGTGGTCGTAGAACCACCAGACATCCAGAAAAATGAATATCGCAAAGTGAAAATCAAGATCTCAAAAGCATATCATTACAAAACTAAGCCTACTGATACTACAGAGAATGTCGAAGGAGGCGATAAAGACTCGGCGTCTAGCCGGCGGACTCCAGTAACATCTCCAAGAAGGGCAGTTACCCCTACTGATACGGTGATCATTATTGATTCACCACCTCCACCACTTGTACCACAAATTCAGCCATCTAAACTGTACTATGAACCGGATGTGGTAAGCAGGCACAGTCCCCCCACGATGAGCATTCTTGAAAACATCCTGACAAGGAACAGGACTGACACCAACAACAACAAGGACGCTTCGAACCAGAGGGTGCCAGCTGCTTCTCCCCCTCCATCGTCACCTACAGAAATGGCTTACTCATACAAGAAGTCTCATCGCTACGGTGCCCTTCCCTGCAGTCCAGACTCTAGTTCCAGCACAATTAATTCAACTGCAACAACCACAACACAGCCTCTCCCTCCAGTCCTTCCCCAGCCACCACCCCTATCTCCCCAACACCCACATCTAATTCTGCCACCTTTACAACCGGCACGCATACCTCTCCACTCTCCAAGAACACCAACTCCACCCCAACCATCAGTTTACCTCACCGGACCCCAGTCTCCAATTCCGCATCCAGAGGTGACTTATCTGAACGGACAACCTGGCAGTATCCTTCCGTCGGCTCCGGTGTTTAACGGCCATTCACCCTACCCATACAGCTTGTATTCGACACAAAATGGCGGTATGATCCACCACCACAGTCCACCTGGTCCTACGTCATACTCTCCACCTCACTCTTCAAATCACATCCTGGAACGTGGCACTCCTGGAATCCACCACCCTCCACCCATGATTGGTTTACAGAATGGCGGACTTGCAAATGGTTCAAATCCAAATCTGCACCTGAGTCACCATCTGCTGATGCCATTGGCGCCATTGCAACAGCTGTCGCCACGGAAGTGCGAGAGGTCAGCGTCCCCAGACGCGGGAAGCTGTGGCCGCAGTAGTAGTCCCCACAGTCCAAACAGCGGTCATGGGGGCTCCAGAGGCTACAAGTCTCTCCCGTACCCACTCAAGAAGAAAGATGGCAAGATGCATTATGAGTGTAATGTCTGCTGCAAAACATTTGGTCAGCTCTCCAACCTCAAGGTGCACTTGCGTACTCATTCCGGTGAACGTCCGTTCAAGTGCAATGTGTGCCCGAAGAGTTTCACTCAGCTGGCTCATCTCCAGAAACATCATCTAGTCCACACAGGTTTGTCAGATTGCGGTATCTTCCATGTCATAGAACAAATTGTGTTTGGCGCGGGGTGCGTGGTGTGGCAGGAGTAAGGTGCGGACTAGGAAGTGGGCCGCTTAGCTTATTTGACTCAAGTTAATGTTTTTCCAACACTGTAATTTCGTGGCGAAAATGAGGGACATTTGACCAGAGAAATAAAAGAGATAAAATGAGTTGAATGCTGCCCATTCCCCCCCCTCCCCCCAATTGGTCCACTCTCAGACAAGGTAACTGCTGAACTCCAACTATGTGTATAAATATGATTAGTGACTGCGCCACTCATAACATCAGTCCCTGATGATGGACCAGTAAAATAACCACTTTACAACTCTTCCTCTAAAGCAGCGTCGGCAGAACTTTTTGTCTTCGAGTTTTGGAACTTTAAAGCAGCTCAGTTGTCAAAGATGACGAAATCTTTTGTCAGACAAGTGGATTTTGCTACCCGGCATTTTCGGCGAGGTTATTTGTGGCCGAAAAATAGATGCCGGTGTCTGCTCGTTTATCGTACTTCTCCCACTTGGCCTCGTGACTCTCCTATCTTCATAATTGAAATTATTTCTTTTTTTAATCACGTGAAGACACTCAGAATGTTACGGTAACAGTGCTGTAAGAACGTATGGAATATTTAATTTAGAAACATTGGAATAAGTACTTTAAATGTGATCATACTGTCCGAAAGTTACCGAGAACATAAGAAATCGGTCCTGTTGTCATGTGCTTTTATTTGTATAAGAACCTTGTTATATACTGTTACAAATATAATAATTTCCATGTCAATATTATGTTGCAGGGGAGAAGCCCCATCAGTGTGACATATGTAAGAAGAGATTCAGCTCCACCTCGAACCTGAAGACTCACCTTCGACTGCACTCGGGCCAGAAACCTTATGCATGTGACCTTTGTCCTGCCAAGTTCACACAGTTTGTACACCTGAAATTGCACAAACGTCTCCACACCAATGAGAGACCTTACACTTGCCAGGGCTGCAGCAAGAAGTATATCAGCGCCAGCGGACTCAGGTCTGTGTCCTCGGCTACTGGGGCCACTGCACGTTGTGCTTGGGCAGAGGGACAGAATGGGACATTGTACTAACTCATACTTTGTACTCCGAAACGTCAGTAAACTACTCCCAGACTGCACGGTGCAACAACCCAGAAACCTTGTTCGGACTCACAGCTCTGAAAACCTCAAATCCTAAAGAGCATTTTCCCCCCTCCCACTTAAAGCATTTATTGAAGTAAATATTCAGCAAATATAAGAATGTATTGCATTTAAACCAATTTATGAGGAGTAAATGTTTGGTTACGTACGTATATTAAGATGCGTCGCTCGGAAAATCCCATTCATTATTGTGTGGCTGAGCGGACGGTATCCATAACGGTTCTATTTGCTCCGCAGAACACACTGGAAGACGACAAGTTGTCGGCCAAATAACATAGAGGAGGAACTGGCACTGGCAGTGGCTGCGGGATCCCCGCCGGCCTACTTCGAGTATGCGGGCTCAGACATCAGTCTGGGTGAGTGAACACTTTGATGCAGTCAGAGGGACCACATTAATTCATAGCTCGGAAGGGAGGACATTTCAAAAACAATAATGTAAAGTATACAGAATCCGTATTTCATTGCGCGATGTGACCGTTATCTCGAACGCTGACGGCTAGTAAAGCGTAATTTGTGAAACATCTGTAATCCTGAATACTCGTGTAAAACGGCATGTAAGCCAAATGTCAGCAATGTGTTTTAGCCCCCTTTCCTTTCTTAACAAAGAACAAATAGTCATTTGATGCGTAATGTCGCCATTCAACTTTTGAACCAACAGACCAATTTTCACAAACCTCGGTACAGGACACGCCAGTCTCTCCAATTTTTTGATTTCCTGTAATCAGTACTGACAACATGGCAGTAGTAAGGACTTTACATATCAGAACAACATAAAGACAACCCAATGTATGGCCTTGAAATGATGCGTAGTGACCCCGTAAAACAACGTACAAATTTTTTTAAGGCAGCTGTCCGCAAAACGTAAAACACGGAGTTCTCATTTCGCTCTTTTTGGCAGCGATGACTGGACCATACTGTACAGTCCTGTAGGAGATTAATTGGTGATCATCTGCAAGATTGCAAGACCACATTCCATATAATTGTTTAATATTTAACGTAATTCCAAACATAAGTATCAATAAAAATAAGCTTTGTCAAGAGGAATTTACAGTTTCTTTATCTTCTCATTGTCTGTAGGAACTGATTCGCGTGTGGAGAGGAACAAATGACTGTGCGTAGAAGTGAAATTTGGAAGCTTATTTGTCAGTCTATAATCACAATGTCGTTTCCCTTTTTGCATGAGAATGTCATCGTTTTGTACAGTGCTAAACATTATTTTTGCTGATTGCAGGGAGTTTAGAAAAAGAGATTCCTGATATGGATTCGAGGGATTCGTACGATGCTCAACAAACCCAACATTGCATCACGACTGCCAACATGAGCAGTTCAGATGCGCCAAGGCCTAGCGTGATCGAAACGTCACAGCCTCATGTGATCGAGTGCACGTAAACAGTTTTCTGCTGCTCTGGGTCAGGAACAATTTGCGAATTGTGACTCGTGCGTCGTTGAAATTCAGTGAAATACGAGGACACGATACCATTATGGTCGTGGATCTGCAGAGTGAGTTCAAATATCAAGTATTCTTAAATGTGTTGATATACAACATCAGCACAGCCAGTTATTTAATTATTTGTTGGTAACAAAGAAATGTTCCTTTATTTATTTTTGGAATTGGTCAAACAGTGAAATCTGCTGGAAGAAAGAAAGAGATTATTTTATACCGTCGGCAGAAAGCAATTCATACGAAGACTGATGTTTCCTTTTAGTGATAAAGCAACTTGAACTTCAGAAACTGAGTGAATACAGTAGCTAATTTATCCTCGTCCCTTCTGTCATAGTCGTCGTCATCATCATTATCATTATTATTATTACTATTATTATTATTTATGTATATTTTTTGTAAACATTTGTAGACCTCTGTCCTTTCCCTTTTTTTTATACATGAAATTGCAATCGTGTACCGACAATTCAGGGTTTGATTCGTTACCTGTGTGGGATGTGCACTTAAGAGTTTCTGAGGCACGGCTTATCACATGCCTCGGCATATTATCATCTTCTATCACTCAGTTACACTGTTGTACGTTAAAGTAGTACTGTCACATCCCGGGTAAGACGGAACTTCAAATTTTGAAGAAATGCGTCAGGCGGATGCAGTTAGAAAAAGTCAAAAATTTTCAATCTCTCTACAACAAACTCAGCCCTGACATTTGTTTTGTTTCTATCAATATTTATATAAGTGTTTTAATTGGTGTTAAAGTTTGAGAAATACAGGTGAGAGTTTTTTAAACCCTTCCGTGGGCAGTGGGAAATCTACTTCCCACTTCAGATTTCCCCCATATCAAGTCCGTTCCACACACACACATATATATATATATGTATATATATATAAACACACCCGTACATGCAGTTTGCTGCCTTGTTGTAGGCAGTGGGGACATATTTCCCACTGAATTTCATATAATTTGCCTATGAAGAGGTTACGTGAACTAACGCTAAGGATGATGAGTTACAGAACATGATGCGCTGAGCAGCGGCAACACAAATCCTGGCCCAGTAGATGTCACCACTGGCCTGATAATGCTCTCTGTTAACTCAATACTGTTCCTGCCATCAATAATTTTTCTGTCTGTACTAATATATATATATATTATTTATTTATATATATATTAGAATGGTTGATGTATTTTTCATGCACGTTGCATTGTCTACAGATATTTCTCCATCACTTGACTGAAAAGTAAAACTTGTTGGCATTAATTGTTTGATGAGTTGTCATTCATAAAGGCGTGCGTGGGTTTCGATAGGTGTAACTTTTGTAACTGAATGTAGTAAATTAATGTGATTTGTTTGTATAAACACAATCTTAGTTATGTTGTGAGCCACTGCATTGATTGTAAGTGATCCCTCAGTTATTAGACATCAGAGGGTTCTAATTTCAATTCCCACTGCAGATCATTCTCTGCCAGAGCTTAGACTTTGCGGACACGTAGCATACGAGTCGCTCGTCCTCGCACGGTGCTAAGCCGTCGTTCCCCTCTCGCGCTCATAGACCGTGTGAATGGGCTTCAGGATAAATGTGTCGCCGATCAAGGCACGACGTTTTCATCTCGGGCAAAATTCCCCAGAATTAAGACTGTGGTCACACATGTAATCATGTTTGACCTTGAACTGCTCAAACACTGGAGTTGCAGGTTCATATCCTGATTGAGACGCACCATTCAGAGGTAGTAACCATTTGTACGTTGATTGAAAGAAGCCCTTTGGCATCAGACTGTGAACTGATGTGAATTTGTGCTGAATACAGCCTCATTACTTATTTCATGTTGCCAGTCTTGCATTTTTACATAATGTGTAAAATGACAAAAAATAAAATGTGTGTACGTGTACGCGCACAAGGGTCTGGTAGTTTCTGCCTTTGCACTCTGTTGTTATGGTTAATGAGTCACTTCTCCTGGTGTGAGAGCGTGAGATAGAATTTATGTCCGTTGTGGGTGTTTCACCATCAGAATGGGGTTATCAGCTTCCCAGCGTCTGTGATGCCGTCTTACCGTTATTCTTCCGGCTAGCGAGAGCAGAACATGAACCTGTCGTTCAGGACGGGCGAGGCGTGCAAGATTGTTAGTAATCGTCAACTGGCTCATTTCTGTACGCTGTCACTGTATTCCATTTTGCAGAACTATTAGGCACCGTCATTTATTCATCTCTCACAATCCATTATTAATGTCACTGCCGTGTGATGCTGTCTGACTCGGCTAGCAGCGACTCTTCCTTCATTTACTTATGAGAGAAACCGTCGTCGTGATCATTACAGTACGTTCCAGTTATAAATTCTAATTTCCGGTTGTAGAAGTCATCTTAATGGATGTTTTAAGTGTTCAAGAACTGTGATCAGGAAAATATTTGTATCCAGTAGCGATGTGAGTGAGTCGTGTAGTATTTTATATAAAGCACATAGTGTCGTTAAAATAAAAATTACTGTGTTATTTTTACAAAATAAGAGTTGCTTTAATTGTTAATAATTGAATGTTTTTAAATATTAAAGGAATATAGAAATTGTAAACTTCGCTGTGACATTAATGTTCTGTAAGAATACTTGCAGTTGTTTGAGGAATCTTAAATACAGGTTATTTCTTTGACTGTTACGAGGCTGGTGGACCAGGAACGTAGGATGGATTAGTGAGACAAGGAATGTTTTTGGGTGGGACCGAGGACTAAGAAGAGGTGGAAAGTGGATGGAACTGGCTCAGGATCGTTTCAGTGTGAAGAGCATTGACCTTCAGACTCAATGTTAGTTAATTCATTACTGAACGTAGTAAGTTTATTAAAAAGTAGGTAAATTGGGAATTTACTAATGTATTTAACCGCAGCCTAGAATATCAATACAAGTTCTGACAGTCATTTATGTTGAAATGTCAAACATTGTAGAATACGCAAGGCTAGAAATTTTGCGTGGAATTATTTTCGTACAAGCCCGTGTCAGTTTGTGTCAAGTTTCAAAGTGTTATAAAATTTTCTCAGGCAATCAGCTGCTTCAGTATTAAATCAAAAACCAATGTTTCAGAGACCGGTTCTGTCTCCATCGTCAGGGCCGGTGTCTCTGAAACATTGGTTCGTAGAGACCGGTTCTGTCTCCATCGTCAGGGTTGGTGTCTCTGAAACATTGGTTCGTGATTCGACACTGAAGCAAGTGACGGCCCGAGAGGTTTTTATAACATTCATGTGCCACGAAAGATTTAAATCTTACAAAGTTTCAGAATGTTTTCTATTACTCACCGTCTGCGTATGTTAGGTCAGAGGCTGGCGTCGCTTTGTTTCTCGTATATGAGTTTGGAAAGTGACTCGTTTATCTGCCGTGATTCACTCTGATTGAAAAGTACCAGGTTTTTGGTCTTCACGTGCGCTAGATTAGTGCATTGATAGTGTATCCATTCTCACAAAATCGAGCCGACCAAGCCGATTGATTCCGTGCGAGAAAGTTGTAAGATGGCTTAAGCAATTGTCTCCTGTCCGCGTGATGAGATCGGTCTCTGATGAAACCCGCCCCAATTTCTGATGTGTCGCATGTGAAGTGAATGGCTGTACCGACACTTACGACCAATGGCGTGATGGCACACAACACAACTTGTGGTAATGTAACATTATGTACTGTAATGTGCTGACTTCTGAAAAAGAACTTACCTTGTAGAGGTTAGAAGAAAATGTAACAGTTGTGACCCTAACCTGACGGCCTTTAGTGGAGATCAGCAATGACTGTCGCTTGCTCTCACTTCATGATCTATTTTCTAAACATTGTGCTCAACGGTGGAATCTTTTGTTTGTTTGTTTGTTGTGTGATCACACTCCAAAACTTGATGTGTATCATTGTATCACAAAAAAATTGCATTCATTGTTAATATTTAAGATATTATAAGAGTAAGAATTGTAAACTTTGCTGTTACTTTAATGTTTTGTAAAAAAGGAGATGCAGTTTTGTGAGAAACCTTCGCCGCGGACTGTTCGCGAGGACAGCGACCCACCGATCTCGGCCATTGCAACTAAATTGAAGTTCTGTTGGGTAACAAGTGATTAAATTTACTTTTAATTGTATGATTATTTGTGGTCTCTTATGTGTCCGTCATAAGTGCTGGTGGCGCGCGTCGTCCTTTTCTTCAGGTCGCGTGAACAGACTCTTTATGTTCTCAGGCGCACACACATTTCTGTTAATAGTTAGGCTTATTGTTTGCGGTTAATATTTGATCCTTCCGAATCTCAACGACCGATCGATTTCCTGTGCGTTTTGTTCGGTCCGTTCTTCAACTTGTCTGCCAGATGATGTAATCTGCCCCTTTCGCATTCTTGTCGTAAGGAGGGCGTGCGAGCGAGGCGACGTCCCTGTGTCTCCGTAGTATGTACCATGTACACACGCTTGTTGCGAGTAACCGAAATTTCTAGGGGTTGCGTTCCTACAAAGAAGAGAATGATCTCATTTACTCGTTGTAGCAGTAAGACATAACTTGAAAGCTATAAATGAAAATTGCTGTTAACATTTAGAATCAGAAAAAGAGAATATCTAAATTCTTATAAATATAGAATTTGTGTGAAACATTTACTTGTTGCATATTTTGAATTTGCATCAGTTGGCTGTCGCTAAATGTACATTTTAAATATAAATTTTGTGCGTGTCGGCCAACGTGGGAGTATAAAACTAGGCCTATATGGGAAAAAATATTTAACGTATTATATACTGCATTTAGCGTAATTTTGTCATACTGAATTTTGTTAAGACAAATTAGTTTGTATGGAAAGATATATCCAAGAATTTTATTGTGCCTTGAATTTGGAGTAATTTTTAGACGAGGCGTCGATGAAGAAATTTCACGCCCTTTCTTCAAGCCCTGTACCTAACCTAATTTTCAATTTTGCAAAGATTATTGTTGTACATACGTTTTTTTGTTCTGCGACTGCTGTTTTATGCCTGATTGCATAAGAATACAATTGCACATCACAGAATATATTTATTTCACTTTACAGGCTAATATTTGAGTAGAAATGAAGTAAAAGTATTATAATTATTTTAAATATATGTTATCAACTCTGTAGAAAATAGCTTGTGCATTATTTATTGTTGCTGAATGTGAATATTTGTGAATAATTGATCAGTGCTGTACTTTGTAGGATCCGAGGTTTTCGCGGCGGCGAGTCCGAAGGCGGACGGCTCCTGGGTCGTGGCCCCGGCGGCGGCGGCAAGGACCCCCGAGACCTCTGCCGCGACCCGGGAGGCGGCCGCCTCGGCGCTGTACTTTGGTTACATTTTACAAAGCTGTGACAGAAACTCTATGATTCTTTTATACATGTTTCATGCAATGACTTAGAAATAATAAGTAGGAAAAATCTTTAAACGATGCTCAATATAAATGCAAATAAAAAGTCTAGTGTTCTGTGTTACACGGTTTTTGATAATCTTTTAAGAAGCATATATATATGTATATATATGATGATAATAATAATTAAGCTGTCTGGTTATTGTCAATTAAAAGATGAAAATATATATGCATTTTGTTAATATATTTCTTATAAATGATGAAAATTATATAAATTTTTAGATACTTTTGCATGTTTTTGTCCAGCTTGTAAAATGTAGAGTAAGGTTGGCTTTAGATTTTTCATCTCTCACTTTCTCTAAGTGTTTTTTCGATTAATGTGGTATATTTATTGTTATTTAAGAACAGGTGGCACCACCTTCTCTGTGATTTCAAGCAGAGGTCCATGACTGAAAGCCATAATATTTGAAGAAAATAAAATTGTTTATAATGATTGAAAAATGCCTTCATTTCTTTCAGCGACGAGACGAGGTTGGTATACGTGCATGTGCGGGGCATTCTTTATACGGCTGTAAGTCAATATTTTATTAACTTGTGTTATTTTCCCAAATACGAGACTGAATCGTACAGCGACACTTGCAGACTTTGGAACTTCAATATTTAGTGAGTAATTCTCGTTCCATTTTATAATTTACAAAAAATTTATTTCTGAGAATTTTGTATCCATAATTTGACTTGTGGTTTGAATGGAATTATTTTCTGTTTCTTATTTATTTAAATGGTTATATAATAATGACATGCGTCCCATGAAGCAGGAATATTCATGTATCTGTACTTTTGAAATAGACGTGTTTATTTCTGGCTCAGAATAGGTACTCGTGTGAACAAGGCAATGAATATTTAGTTCCATAAGAAGTGGGAAATTTTTTAACTTCCCGAGTGACTTTTAGTTTCTCAAGAACAGCCCTGTTCCATGGAGTCAGTTATTTTCAATATAGAAATGCAAGTTAAAATCTTGATACTCAAAATTTGGAACCTATAGGATTGTTAAGGTCCCGTTTTTATGCAGAACTGCAACTACTGAAACTTAAAACTTTTCATCCCCACTTATATGCATCGTGTCCGCAGTTTCACGAACATCAAAGAGAGACAGAGAGGGAATGAAAAATATTCGTGCGCCGCGCGCTCGTGTGTCGTGAGTAACCGCCAAATCTATGCATAATACAAGAGTTTGGGTGCAGATGTCAGCACGGTGCCGCTGCGTCGGAGAAAAGTGGGCTAGACGTAAGACGTGCAGTGCGTTGTTTTAATTTTGTGCGATTGTTAGGTCAGGAGAATTCGGGAGACTTGTGATTATGAAACAAGTGTCGGCGGTGCACAACGCGAGATATGAAGACGCTCTGGAGGCAACAGTATGTAAACCATTTCCTTAAACGTTACTGTAACTTAACTGTGTTATAATTAATTGATAAGTATTGCCTGTTGAGGTTAGGCGAGGAGTTTCATGAAGTGTCCACTGCAACAAATGTCGCAAGATCTGGTTCCTGTTGAAATTATTCAATCTCCTTATCTGTACGACGATAGAAATAATTGTGGCGTGTAGTGTTGTCGTGTTCATTATAACAACACTTACATGGATGTGTAGGTTATGTGACACACCTGCATTAGTCTGTGACCCATGGATCACGGCAGTCATGTGACTAAGTACGGATACTTTTCACCTACGTTAATAACCTCCGTTGGCGTCTAATTATAATTAAGCCTAGATTTATACCTACCCAGAGTTTATAATTTTCATGGTGATCTTGTAAGGTCAAACTGGGAACTTGATTACGGTATCGAGCTGTTTTATTTAATTCTGCGTTGTGATGATGTCTCGGGCTGGGTGTGGGAGGAGGCAGCCGTGGGTTGCTCCAGAGTTTACGCGAACTGGCCCAGGTAGGTCCATCCTGGCCGGCGTTAAAATGGGGCACATTCTGTGTTTAAATTGGGCGGCGTGGAGGTCACGTACCTCAGCACCACCATTTCAGAGGTCAGCTGGTCAATGCTGTTTACGGAAACAATCGCTGAGACTCACACTCGGAAGGCAAAAGTCAGAGTTATTGATTGTTAAAGCAGATGGTACGTATAGTTACCACAGGATTTTAAAGGGACTGTTCGCAGGCCGGGGTTTGATCCTCCTAGGGCGCGGGATTTCCGTCGTTCTGTCCGTAACGCTGTTCACGAAGCAGCCGCGAATAATTTGTTTCCCATGTGTTGCTGGACCGTAGCACCGTCAGGATGCTGGACTGGGGCTTTAAAGATGATTTCGAGGGGCAGAGAGGACGCACACGTCTTTTCTAGTAATTGTGAAAATATGCCAATTGTCTCAGCTTTAGGCTACGTGCTGTGTAGATAGGCCTACAACGTTTCGGAATTGGTCGCACTCCGAACGCGAGTTTCTTTCTTATTATTATTATTATTATTATTATCCCATTAAATATTCGCCACTTTAAAGGGCATTTACTCCTGTGTACCCGAGACAAACCTTGGCCCTGAGGTACAACGCGCAGCAGATATTTCCGAAATACATTTTGTTTTTAATATATGTTACATGTATTACACAGTTTATTGTGAGGGATGGCTGTATTAATTACGACAGCGTCTTTCGAACGATGTATGAAGATCCTAAAATGGCGGTCTTCTGAAGTTCCCTGACGTCGTGTTCGCCCGGGATGTTGGCCAGATATTTTCTGAGTGACTTGGAGACAGTTCCAGTTGCTCCTATAATTATTAGAATTACTTCTGCCTTCATTTTCCACATTCTTCTTATTTCAATGAGAAGGTCTTTGTATTTAATTATTATTAATAATGGCGATGGCTTTGACGTAACACGGAATTTTCTAGTACGTGAATCACGAATAAAAATTTGTAATATTAAATTCGTAGTAGCTCGAAAGCTGTGCTACTTGGACGCCAGATCCTCCGTTTCGTTTGCAGACATAAACTCATTGAGTCGCGTCGTGGGCGAAAGTGGCGGCTTCCGAGTGTAGGCCTTATCTAGCGCCCGACGCCGGACTTGGGGTAGCCCTGGACCAGGAGGGCGGCTTGCGGTCCTCTCCACACCCGTAACGAGGAATGTCTTTTTGTTTCGAGCGAATAATTAATAAAATAACTCATCACTGAATTTGTTGAAGTAATTTGTGTGTCTTTGCGGATGTTAATTAGTGAGTTGTCTTCATAAATTTTCATAACCCATCCGCAGACTCGTCTCTGACAGAGGGTGGGAACGTTGCCCTAACCTGAGTCAGCTGTGAGGGACCTGACCCAGTCAAATATACATTTTATTTGAATTACAGAGATAATTTCGAAGCACTTAATTCCTCTTTAAAATTATTGTTGTAGCTCCTTCAGTCATTGGCGTCGTCGACTGATCTTAAAACACCTTCAGGTTGCCCTCCGTATTAAAACATGTTTTGTCAGTGGTTGTGGGGCGCAGGGTCGCAGTACTTTAAAGCGTACCTAAGTGCCGACACTTGTCGATCAAGGGGGAGAAATCCGCGTCTTCGAGGGGCACCTGCCCAAGGTTTGGGAATGCCTGAAGGGGAGAGGGGGAAGGAACTTCGGTTGCTCTATTGGACATCGAGATTATCGAAGAATAATTTGAACACAAGCTCCATACCTCCACTTGGCTCCCCGGACACATTTTCCTTTCCTGGGAAAAGCCGTGGGGTGCAGTTCCCCCCCCCCCCCCGTTTCAGCATTTGAATCGACTCTTCGATTTTCATGAAATTTGATTTTCTTGTTATTTTGTTGGTAGTAGCGACGTGTTCCCTGGCGCTTAGCGTCTCGGTCTTCCTACTCGTGCAAGGCCTCGTGCCTTCGAAATGGCCTGCGCTGAGGTTTGAAGGCGGCTGAGATGTAACCGAGGCCTAGCGCCTTCTTTGCCGTAGGAAACGATCGCAGATTCCACCCACTGACGTGTCGTGGTGGTGTTCAGTTGCTCCCTACAATTCCACGCAGTTTCTGAACTTTTCTTGGATGGACCGTAAGCTGACTGAGTGTAGGCCTAAGGAATGGTGAATTGGGCAGAATTCGGAATTAAGAGCCTGCCTTCAGATGGGGAAGCTCACATTTCGGCAAACGGGGATTCCAAAACAAATTCATCTTTTGTCAGCTAAGCCTTGGCTGTTTTTTTGTCTGATAATAAACAGCGTTAACCAGTCGATCGTAGTAACGGTGAAGTGTGGTGTTTTCTTCGCGGTACGAACTGAATTCTTAAATATTAATCAGACAAACTATGTTTCTCAGAATAAACAGCGATTATTTCCTTAAACAGCGTTAACCAGTTGATCTTTGTAATGGTGAAGTGTTGTGTTTTCTTCGCGGTACGGACTGAATTCTTAAATACTTAATTCAGACGAACTTCGGCTTCAGAATGTTTTCGTGCGTTCGTTGAGACACGTAAATCGGCCGCAGCGACCGATTTCAGTGGCGTTCGACAAGGAACGGAGAAATCGGCTGAAGGCACGGCTTCTTAACAGGAGGAAAACCTCAAGCGACGAGACCTGAGCACAGGTGGGCGGGTGATATTAAAATGGAGCTGAGAGCGCGTCTGAAGTTGATTAATTTGGCTAACAGTACCGGAGGCGGGCCGTTTTGAGAAAGGCGACCATCCGCGAGGTTTAAAGACAAGGCATCATAAAAGCCAGAAACGGACTGACTTCGGAAAGGCTCCGGCGTGCAGAGACCGACGTCTCGGATGATGAGAGGCCCTTAGGAGTGTTCAGGATCTGGTCGGCAGGACGACGAAGTTCGATTCCCGGCAGGGGCGTGAGGCGACCGCTTGCTCCCATAAATCCCGAATTTTAGGAATGCGTGGAGTTTTTCCTCACTCCGCCATACGCCTACACGAAGAACTTTGTGCCTGGAAACAAGGCTGGCTTCGTGATTGGCTCATTGCGAGCTCCCACCCCCGTCGTATGATTCATGTACTGTAACTGATGACGTCACCGCAATACTCATTGAACGGTGCATCGCAACTCCACCAACCTGGGTATGAATTTAATACGTGGGCGGGGCCCACACCAGCCAATCAGAACACGAGTTACAGAGAGCCAGTTTTTTGCCATGCAAATCTGTTGACTCACTGGCGGTGT